>JAAGNO010008482.1:19100-33326 GCA_033439905.1 Ceryle rudis | reverse complement strand
ATTAACACCAGTCAGATGGCTTAAGTTGATTTCTTCCTCCTGGACAAAGAGTGTCATTCTGTTCCCCTAAACTTTGTAGCATTAGACATCATGTAGATCAGAAATAATTCCTAATCTGATCTATAAAAAGGATCACAAATCCAGTCTTTTGTCTGAGGCTATGTAGGACTTTTGAAGCTTCCTGAAAAAGGGCCCTGAGATTAAAGGGAAAAGATTTTCCATTATGTTTCTCTTTCTGCTTCAAGGAGTTGGGGGGAGTGTGCTGTGAAAGCAAATAATTTGTCCTAAGCATGTTGTGAAAGAAAACTGTGCAGGAAATAGTCTGCGAACTGCGGTGTGCTTTCAGTCTATGAATAAAACTTTTCATAGGAGAAAAAGGAAAACATGTTTCATATTTGTGATTGGAAAATAAGATCAGGATCTTGTTTGCTAAATGCAAAAATTTGTTTGGAAAACCTTCCTTGAATGAGCTGGGGGTCAGATATTTGTGTGGATTTGGAGCACCACTTCCTGACCTGCTGCTGCTTCTGTAATTTCACATAATTAACTTCAACATAAATAGCTTCTTCTCCTGGATGAATTCTCATTTCTTGCACAGTTCCTTTTTCTTAACATTTTAATCAAACTAATTGTGACAAGCAGTGTATTTGTATAAATATTTAAATGTGGAGCATGAGGATTGAATCATTTATTCTGCAAATGTAAGCTTAATGTAACTATCTTTGGAAACCATCTCATTCTCATATGGATGTGCAGTTTGGTTGTGCATGCTGTCTGCTGAATTCCATGTTTAATGTTGCAAATGGCTCAAATGAATTACATTATTTGCATAAGCACTAAACAAGATGCCAGAAGAAACAAAACACAGGAGATTATTGTGGTTTAGCACATGGAAAAACTAGTTATTTTTCTAAATCCAACTGTCAAGAGACCCCAGTTCCTTGAAAATTGGTTAACAAAGACACAGATGATGTCATTCGTTGTCCAATCTTGCCTCATGCACGAAGAGGCATATGTTCTGAGCTGGAAAGAAGAATATCATATTGATGGCAGATGCCAGGCTGCACAGGGAGATGCTGAATCTGAAACTCAGAACCAGATTTTTCTCTTGTATGATATTGTGACTTGCAGTGTTTCTGCACTGTGACTCTTAGATGAGGATGCAGAACTGTATGTAATAGTGCATCCTGCTGCATAGATGAGTTACCGCTCTCTAGGGAAAAAAAAAAAAAAAAAAAAAGCTGCTAAACATGAAAAAGACACCACACTGAAAACTGGACTGCATCTGAGTAAGTGGGTGGCTGGTAGAGTCTCTTGCTTGACTGCACGTGTTAAAGGGTCATTTAACAGTGTATAAAGGCTTCTTCCTCCTTACACTTTCCATACCAAGCCTTGTATCAGCTGGCCCTGGCTGCCACCATCCTGTCAGCGGAGGTTATGCTCTGGTTACTACTGCTCCCCTGGGCATCAGCCAATGAGTTGAGAGCTGTTTCAGCAGTCATGCTTCAGAGGCAAGACAAGGAGGAGGAGGCCAGACTGGATGTTTGATAGGGGGAATAAGGTTGGTGGTATCAATAAGAATTGGCAGTTGACGTATTTTATTACGCACTGCACTTCCCAGCAGCAATAGTGTCTGTATCCCTAGACCCTACCTTGTGCCTCCTTACCTTTACATGTCTAATTTAGTGGGATGGTGGCAGAAAACTTCAAGGATATTAGTCAGTGAGCTGAAACTGGTTAACAACAGTCCACTCCAAACTCAGTGAGAGCAATAAAGAAAATTATTCCCCCCCTCACATCTCTTCTTCCTTTAAAAAAGTGTGAAAGCATTTACTGAGGGTAGGATACAGTTGTTCACCTCCCACTGACGGCCCCCGGTGCAGACAGCATCTACAGCACATTTGGAGAATGATTTTATTTTCTGACTTCTCCGACATGCACCAGAGCTGCATCAAAATAATTGTATTCTGCTTTTGAAACACCTTATTATGAAGATTTTCTTCTTTAAATAATTCAGTATGTCAGCACTACTTCAGGTAGGTTTACTGGTTGACGTTGACATTGGGAGCCTTCAGTGGGAAGTGAATTGTAATCCCAAGGAATATTGCTACAAAAATCAGAGGATAGACATCATCACCTTCTGGGCTTCATTTTTTCCCTTCTCTCTATTCCCTCCCCCAGTAAAATTTGCACAGATTCTTAGTTATTCTGCTCAGTGCCATAAAGAAGCCAGTTTGTCCGAGCACAGCTTGTTGTGGGATTGCAGTTTTATTCACAAGCAGATGAGTTTTGCTACATTCTTACTGTTTAAACCTGAGAAATTTGGCCTGGCACTTGTACTCAGATCAAATATTAAAGATAGGAATTATTTTTAATTAGCTCTTGCTCTTCAGTATCTCACTGCCTCTGGCAAAACACCATCCAATTTTATCAAAATCAAGCATGCCTCCAAATGTTACTTTAGACAGGGTTTTCTAGGGCTTGATTTCTGTTTTGAAATGAGAAAACACACATTCTGTCTTGGAATAAGTGGTATTTCAGAGTTTAGGTTATTTGAAATGTGAGACCTAGGTGCATGTGTCCATGTTAGTCTACACTGGGGTAGTCCCTTTGTGGCTCATGTGATTTTGGTGGAGATGCAATTGTTCCTCTTCCATGAAATGTCCAAACTCTGAAAAGCTGAAGAAGGAAAATAACTTTTAAAATGCCTTTGTGAATTTTGTTTTCCCCTCCAGCTCTGCCTGTCTCCTTTAGATGATTTCATTCTCTGAAAAGAAATGGTATGAGCATTTCTAGAGATGCTTCTGGGCTCGATGACATCAGTTTTACTAAGTTTAGCAGAACTGCAAAAGTCTAAATTAACAAACTGCTTCACTGTGCTCTGGTGCTAGAGCTAAATCAGCGAATACTGTTTTCATTAAAGCATTGATACACTTTTTCCCCCAAGAGCCCCCAGTAAACTGACAGGCTCTCAGCAGGGGAAGGAGAGTTACATAGTGAACAGATCAGAGCACAGCTAAAATTCTACCATGTCACAGTTTTGGGGGGCCTTTATTTCTCTCTGCCATGGATGCTGATCAGTACAGTGAATATAGCATTACTGAATTTACACAAAGATGCCAGTTTCAATTGTGCTTTATTGCAAGTGAAAAAATCCGACTTGGTCTTTGGTGATTGACCTCTATCAAAGGAAATACCTGTTTCAGTTGCATGTGTTGACAGAGGATGCTTTACAACGCCTAGAGCAGTCTTTCAGGGATGCCAGGAGCATGAGCACACACCAAGCACCTTGTGCAGAAGGCTACACCAAGAAGGGAGTTAGTAGGTACCACCTGGGCAAAGCTTTCTGTAGCCATGTTGGCTTTTCTCATTAGGGTCAAAGAGAAACTTCTCCTGACTGGGAGGGAGCAGAACACATCTAGGATACCTCCCTTATTTATTCCTGCTATTTGGCACGTAGAAAGCTGCCTCTTGTTTGTTTGTTTGTTTGTTTGTTTTCTTGTTTTCTTGAGCGATTAAAAATCTCTACCAATTATTTCTTATCTGTCTTAAGAATATTTCCATTGGGAATGTGCAGAAGTTAGAGATTTGTCTAGTATGATGGAACAAGGAAACCCCTCACAAACTTCTCCACCCAACGCTTCACAGTGAAGTGAAAGTATTCTGCTGAATCCTGTGCTGTTTCAAATGAGAGCAGAATTTTGCTGCAATATTTGCCTCTGATATTTGTGGGGTCTCACTGAGGAACTGGATTTAAATAGTCATTGTACTTTACTGCAGAGACCAAAATCAATTTGTGGAAGCTTCTATTAATGTCTTTTTTTACAGAAAGAAATCATCTGTGCATTAAAATAATAATGTAAACATGTGAAGTGATGCAGTTTGGCCATAATGTCAAAGTAGAAGAACTTAACTGAAGACCTCAGTTACTTTAAAATCTTAAAGTACTGACTACAGTTATCCTCTGGTTAAAAAAAAATGTGTACGTTTCTGTTTAGCTTATGCCAAAAGTGTTTAGATACCTAAAGCAACCATTCCAAAGTAAACCAGCATTAGTTTTATTTTAAATTACAATAAACTGAAGTAGTAGCTGTGGAGGTAAAAAAGTCATTTTGGTGGCTTACAGAGGAAGGTTTTGCCTGCCCAGCTGGTCTTTCTACATAACATCTTTCTCCTCTGGGTGGAAGCTTGTCTCAAGCCGCTTACAGATCATGGCTACCCAGAGCAGCAGTCCGTGGGTTTTCTCACTTCTTTTACCTCACTTCTTGAAATCGGGGAACTGCTAACTTCAGCTGGGTCTGAATATGCATGAATGATGACTGGCACACAGTTTTCAATGGGAAGGAGGAGGTTAGGGAAATATGACACAAGCTTTGGAGGGCGTAGCGCTTGCAGGCTCTGTGCTGCTACCGCGTGTCTGTTTTTAGCTCAGTTCCATGACAGCCCCTGGAGGGAATGAAGCTTCTTATTTTTATAAAAATGAGATAATTTATATTTTGATTCATATCTTTCATTTTGTACATTCTCGCATTTTAATGTTTTCCTTTCATATTGTATATTTATTTAATCTCTTGACAAAAAAAGAAAAAAAGATACTTTCACTTGCTAAGAGCCCAACTGATAAAACTAGTTTCACCTGAAAAATTTAATATAGGTTTTCTTTTAAAACAAATAGGATTTTCAGGCTTTCTGTAGAGTAAGGAAATAATTCCATAATACAACAACATGCTCTATAACATCAAAAGAATCTGTGACTTACCATAATACCAGGAATTGTACTCAGTGTGAAGGTGATAAGGAAAATGTGATTGCTTTTGCAATGGATGCAGCTTATATGTCATAACACTGTAAGACTGGTGAAGCTAAAGGAAATTATAATCATGGAGAAGTGTTGCAGAAAACCTTGAAAACAGACAAGGCTTTTGGAGGCGGATGAAGGAAACAGGAAAACAAACTAAGCCTGTGTTTGGGGATTGTTGGTAAACAACAGTTGTCTTACTCAAAGGCTAATATTTTATTATATTTCTTCATACTAAGCATTCACCACCTTTACTTGAAGCAGTGTTGGGACCCTTAGCTGTCTTGCATGACAGCTTGCAAAATTGTGAGATTTAGTTCTTTATGCTGTGATGATATACTGTGTGACTGTTTCCCAAATGATAAAATTGCAAGAGTCAGAAATTAGTGTCTGGTTCAGACTATTTATTTATCTTGCGAATGTTAAACTAACATATAGTTGTCAAATCTTCCAGAATATTTAAGGTTTAGATTTTTTAAAAATCATAACTGTGCTGAAGTGCTGAAAAGCTGTTTTATTTTCCTACAAGTAGGTGGAAAATGCCAAAGTTCTGAAATTTAATGTACTTATTTATATGCAGTGTTTTTAGTATACATTCCATTAACTTAATGGAATATATTCTATATACAAGTGCTAGCTGAGGTGACTGACATTACCTAGATGCTTAGAGAATGTTAAATCATGAGAATAAATAAATTTAGGAAGGAAAATGTGAGTGACTGAAGCAGTTAGGTGCTGTTATACACTCCAGGAAAGATTATGTACATAGCAAGTAGTTAACATCTAAGCTCTGACATATCAGGATTTCTGCACTGATATCAGATTGAACTATGAAGTTATCAAGTACGATGAAGGAAAGGCAGAAATAATGAATTGTTTTTCTTTAAGGAAAGCTGGAAGGGTGTCAGAGCACTAGTGCCACATTACCTATTTAACCAGAAGTCAGAAGGGAAGTTAAACAGCTAAAAACCAAGAGCATTTTTCTATATGAAGGTTTGATAATTTATACTAAAGATATTTGGAAGAATTGACCACAAAGCTCTGAGTCAGTGACAAGGTTCAAGAGATCTGATACTAAGGATGGATGTAAAAGCTGGAAAATGCAATGGGTCGGTATTTTTCTTGCTTTAAATAGAAGTACAGGATGATAGAGAACACTACAACTGGTTAGCTCAATTTCAGAGCTTGGAAACACCACAGGAGATGCACTCAGTAAGATAGCAGAGGATGAACATTTACCTGAGTCAGTATAATTTTATGAAGAATGAGACCTGTCACAAAAATATCAGTGATTCCATGTCATGCAGAGATGACAGCTCTGCCTGCTGACTTTGTTTCTGAATTTCTTCAAAGGCACTTGATTCAGTATTACCTGTGTTTGGATTTTAAACAGTCCCATGCTACACAAGTTTGATGCCCTTATTTAAGACTTCTAATTGAATATGTGTTCTTAAAAATACTGTGTGTATTCTTCTACATTTCTTAAACTCATTATAACTTTAACTAATTTCCCTTTAATAGCAGCATTCAATATTGAGGACTCTGGGGCAGAGAAACTGAAGTTTCAAAAACTTTGAGTCTTTCTGTATTTAATCAACATTTATTGAAGTCTGAAGCTGCTGGATTATATTTCATATCAATTTGTAATTAAAAATAAAGGGGAAAATGTGAATGTTTTTACTTAAAGGCACAACATTTCAATATTATTTTATGTAATAGTGATATTATCTAACTGATAATACCTATGAGAGACTTAGAGAAATCAGTTCTTAATTTCAGTTTAAAGTTATTTGCATTCTGGTCAACATTTCCTATTAGATATGAACTGAGACAGGCGTTGCAAGTGAAGATTTATTCAAGACTTCTTTCTTTTGGCCAAAATGCTTGTTATATCGACTTACCTTTCATTGCAAACTGCAAGAATTGACATTTGGATATGCTTTGTCAAATGGACACTCTTATAACATCCTTGGTTATGTTGGCACAACTGGTTTGTCTGGGAATGGAGGAAAAATGATAAGAGAGAACATCTCTTAGTTATTTAGAAGCAAACGCAGGGGAGAGTAAATGACATTGAGTGCTTGAATCTTGATGTTCTTCCCACACCCTGAGCCACTGCTTGGGTACCGGGACAATGAACTATTCACAAAATCTTCACAGAGTTTCCTGGTATAAGATTGAAATTGAGGTAGTAAACTGGAAACACAGTTTATATGACTTAGTAGCGGATTATGACACATTGATCTTACAGGGTGCTGCTCTGTAATTTTTTTTTTTCTGAAAATCAGTATAACATAGCTTATTGTAGAAAACCAATTTTTCTGAGTGTTTCCTGCTGAATGCTAACATGTTGCCTTCCTTTTCTCCATGCATCATGCATCTTAGAATATTTTTATTAAACAGCTATGCTATGTATATTTAGGTACTGCATAACAAACCATTAGTATAGATTCTTGTTTATAGTACACCAGCTGGCAGAATTTATAAAGGTCTGTCTGATCTGTGTTGATTCGTAAGACAGGGACTTTGTCATGCCGCTTAGTCTTCAAGGTGTTACTATCATATGAGAAAGGAAAAAATAGATTTCTGGATAGTGTCATGCTTCAGTATTATGCCTGTTATTTAAATGTTTGGCATTCTGAAAAGCCTTTATATTGAAAAGTTTAAAGAGTTAATTCAGAAACTCCATGTGGACCAGCATAGTTGCTTAAAAGACCATGGTCCTGAATAAGAACACTAGGCAGATACTGGTAGAGAAACCAACTCTTAGTAAAAGTGAGAACATTGCACTGACTTTTGCGTTATAAGAACCTGTTGTGTTTATCCTTTTCCCATTTAAACAACTGCTTTATCTAATGTGCTTCAGAGATTTCTTGAATCTGAAATGTCATCTCTGGCAGTGAAACTTCAGAAATGAAAGATTTATTAAAGTCATTTGGGTGAATCACCGTGTAAAACCTCTGATTATGCCCACGGCAATGAAAGCACATTTACCTCCTCGTACTTACTTCTGTTGTTTATTTCTAATGTTTAGCAAACTTATCTGAAATAATTTGGAAAAATAGCAGATGAGTTGAGAAATGTCATCCTTGGCTACCCTGAACCTAGGCCTTCTAAGCTAGAGCTTCTTAAGTGAGTTTGTGCACTGAAAGAGACAGGAAACTCTCATAAGCCAGCCCAGCCTGCCCCATCTGCTCTGAGGGCAGCTTTTCCCAGCTGGCTGCCTACCTCTGTCAGTTTTTTTTTAAAATGCTTGAGTCAGTCAGTGAGAGGAAGAAGTGACTCATGAACTTCACCTTAAGTGCAGCCCCTTCGAGAGGTTAGGACATCCTAGTGTCATCCACAGCCCCTGAGGCTGAGACAAGCATCTTTTTGCTTCTGTTCTCCAAACATTCATGTTCTTAGATTTGCAAAGATTTCTCATGAGATGATGCTAGAAGCTATACAGGTAGTAGACTCAGATACTGTATCAACATGCATGTATTTATCTATTTTAGAAGTATGAGGTAATAATAATTTAATTCCAGAATGCAGTTCCATTGTGAAATATTCATCATTAAATCCAGGAATTCTTTGGAAATATGTAGATTCTTTGTATGATTTGTAAAAGTTCCAGTTGGTAAGGTTGGTTTTTTTTTTTTTTTACATTGCAATTGATACACAGGACAAAAGAGCAGTATATGCATAAATTAAAAAAAAAAAGATATTAAAATGAGTGCCTTGAAAATAATTCTAGGAAGAACTAGAAGTGAATGTTCTTCTGTAATTCAGTACTAATCATTAAGGTAGGGAAAATTAGATGTCTATGACCTGTATCTAGATCTCTGTACCTATTTAACCCACCTGTTTGGTAGGAGGGAAACCATACAGTTCTTTCAGTGTATAAAAGGTATTTACAATCCTAAGGTCTTTTCCTTCAGAAAAAAAACAAACCAAACCAACTAAACAAACAAAAACACACACCCCCCAAAAAAAAACCAAAAAACAAAAAACCAAACCAACCAACCAACCAAAAAACCCCCCAAAACCACCACACCTGGGAAAAATGCTCTGTCTCACCAGGTCTACTCCTTATCTGTATTCAGGACCTGACCTGCTCACCTGACCAAAAATAATCTATATTTTGACTGTGATTCTTGAAAGAGAGTTAAATAAATTTTTGTTCAACTTAAGCATCACCAGAATAACCCTTCAAATACTACCCATCATTTCCGAGTAAAAACAATGGGGTAGCGTAATTAGAGCTTGTGTTCCATCCAGTCCAAATTTCATTACTATGACAAGCCCTTCCACCTCGTCTCTTGGGTAACTGATTTACAACATCTTTGTCATAAAAATATGCAGCATCTTCGATCTTCCTCTTCTGACATTTTTGGCCGAGAAAATTCACCTGCTCCAAAACTGTGAATTTATCATTTGCACCTGCATTTAAAGGATTTAATGCCTGCAAGCTGGAAAGCCAATATTAGCTTGGTTACTGTGGTAACAGACTCATTTTCAGCAGCCTGTAATGAATGCTGCTGGAAGCAGGGCTGCTATTCTTGAATTTTATTTATGTAAATGTGTTTTAAACACCTTTCTCCCATACCATATCTCCTGCTAATAATCCCCAAGTATGAAGGTACCGGTATTTGAGGCTTTTTCATAAAGTTTGGATTTCAGTGGGACTGTTCATTTGGATGAAGTTAAGGTAATTCAGATGCTTTTTCAGAACTCTGGCCTATCACCCCAGTTCCGAAAGCCTACTCTCAGAACCAGCTGCTTCACTGAAGCTCTGGTCTGCTTCTCTGTTTTATAAAAGCTTGTAGATTAAAAGACCTTATGGCCTCTTGGTTTTTACCCACATTTTTGAGACACGGAAGGAGCCTGCTCACGGAAACGTTTGAAACTGGGTATATGTCTCAGTTTAATAATTATGTTGTTGGAGAAGGGAACATTGTTCCCCAGATTTCTTGTAAAGTAATAAGAACTCTTTAAATCACATCACAAAAACATTAAAAGGATTGCTCATCATTTATAAAGCTGCCAGTACCTTTATTAGATGCTTTTGTTTCCCCCCCTCAGAGCATGGCTCTCTTTGGAATTAAGTTTTCACAAATATATTATTTGCACACATTTATCCACTTGGAAAGTGTAGTTTACCAAGGCTTACTGGCCTGCTCTTCTGTGTCCTGCACCTTGCCCTGGCCACATTTGTTGCATTAAAGGGAGACAGTATTACTACTTCCTTCTCCCACCTGTATGAGTTCATCAGATTTTTGTAAAATTTATACCTGCCAAAACCTAGAGACAAAATTTTCTAGACATAATCGCTTTGAAACAGGAAGCAACTATGTTCGTAATCAGAAATAAAAATAGTACCGACCTTAAAGCACTGGTGTGGGAAAAAGAAAGGACAGTATTTGCTGACCACTAAGTCTTTCTTAAGGGACTAACTTATTTTCACTACAGAACAGCTGAATAAGGCAAGTAAAATCAGCATAATTGTCAGAGTCATAGTTACTTTCCAATATAGGAACAAACTTTAAGGGGATTTATACAAACATACAGAAAGTTAATGATGAGAGAATGATGAAGGAATGAAGTAGAGGTGCCTACATTAAATTAGTTCATTGATCAAAAGTAGTTTGGAGAACATTCCATAACCCACGACCGGTAGCTTCCCAATGAATTCTGAATGACAAAAGCGTGCACCTCTGAGGGAGGGAGGATGGGACTGATATGATAGTTCACAACAGTTACTCAATCTTTAAATAACAAAGCTATCAGCAGTGCTAGTAGCACCATTACTTTTTCCCTGTCTGCTGTGAAAAGTTTGTACTATAACTTGGAGTGATCTCCCTGTCATTTAAATTCATAGTATTAGGATGTTGTCTCCTCCGACTGCACCTCAAAGCAAGCTATGGGAACACATAATAAAAAAGATACATGTGAATTTGAGCACGGTGGTCTCCAGGGCCATCCCCAGCTCACGTTCTTTCACAGTGCTGTACTTCTCCCAGAGTCTGTAAGTACAGTACATGGAATGGACCGAAGCAGCCATGGCTGTATTGCAACATTTAAACCATGCTTACTGTCACACTATGTTACTAACTAAATTCAGTTTTTCTGTTCAGTACAGGGATGCTTTGTCTCTCTTCTCTCCTGGAAATCTCTCAATCCTTTAAGCTTTTTTTCCCTTCTTTCTACTCCATTCCAGAATTAATAATGTGTTAATTTTATCAGACATGTGCAGGTGATTTAAAGGAAATCAAATAATTTAAAGAATTATTTTTTCAATCTTTACCTATTTTTTAAAGTACTGCTAGATATTTGCTAGAAACAAGGATCAGATATCTTATTCCATAATAGTGTGTCATTATCTGTCCTCTGAAATCCCCGTTTTAAACTTTTGATCTGAAAGGCCAAGACACTTGCCAAATACTCTTTTTCTTAGCTGGTAGGACTTTTAGCTAATTCTAGAGCAGCAAATTGCCAGAAATTCCTCAGCCACTTTATGCTGGGCATGTGTGGATTATGGATACTAAATTGCAGCTTTTTTCCAGGATGTGATGTTTGCTAAGGGACAAGCACACAAGTTCAGTGATTTGGCATAGCTGGCATTTCAGCATAAAGAGCTCGATGAAGGGAGAACAACCTGTGGTAGCTCCTGTGTCCCTACAGTAGCTGAGTTGCTTGTTCCCATGCTCTGCAATACACCATTGCCTGCTGGCTCAAACAACTTTTAAAAAATACATAGGATAGGGTGTGATGGTATAGGATGCGTTTCTTTATTCAAGGCAGATGAATGATGGGTATTGGCCTTAGAGGGCAAGCAAAGCTCTGCAATAAATTGCTGGTGAGAGGAGAGGACTAACAGGTATTTTACATGCATATGGAGAGCAGCAGAAGAAAATGCATCAGCAGTACCTTCTCATGGAGGGATCCCTGAAAAGATACAGGGTGAACAGATGTCTCTGGCTCCTTCTGTCTTTTGCTAATTGCTCTGATTGGACTGTTCAGGACTAAATTTGTTCACAGACCATGGCACAAAGCAGCCTTCACCAGAACGAGCCTCTGCTCACACTTCACTGGCCAAGGAGAGCAAAGTCCTTCCTGACTGAGCTTCAGCTCCTCTGTTTCTGCCGTTCCCTTTTCATTTTTGTCTTGCCAATCATACTGTTGTCCTGTGCTGCTGACACGGACCGTGTAAAGCTGTGACTGAATCACAGGAGGTTGTTTCCCATGTGGTCCTTCAAAGGCCCAGAGTCAGAGGCTGGAGCAGGGCAGGCTACAGGGCTGTATTGCTGCTGCTTTATTGATGCTAGTTTTGGTTTTCATTCAACATTTTAAATTTTACTAGGAGACAGTGTACAGTCTAATCTTGTTCTGTTGCTTCCATGTCCTTACCACACTGCGTTGTATTGCATATAAAAAGCCAAAAAGCTGTATTGACATGTGATTCCCCAGACAAAGCTATCTGAAAGCACACTGCTGCTAGTATCAGAGTTGAATAGAGAGTGAAGTTCATGTTGTAAATTATGCTGTTGTTCTTCTCCTCAAAACAGAGATTCGGATCAGGATGTGAAGGGAATAGGGACTTGGTTTAATACTCTGAAATATTTAAAATTTGTAACCATCTGTGAAATGTTGTGCTTCAGGGAGTATAAATGTCTTGGAGGGGATAATAAAAATGTTGGTCGTAAATGTGTTTGAAAATTATGAATGTGAATATAGTCTTGTGTGTAATTATTGGAGGTTGCCATGCGATTAATGTGATCTTGATGAGGAAGCTGGATAGGGTAAAGACAATGAAGATGCTTCTCCTTAGCTGTGTCCATTAATAGAATATTTAATTATTCTTAGTAAGCTATTTCTATTTCCCTCCTGCTGCCCATAGGAAAGTGCTTAGGAGAACAATTAATAGCATTTGACTTCACTTTATGTGGCGTTTTACATAAGTTTTGCAATAAATTAACTGATTTTTACAGTACATGTAGCAGTGAGCTATTTTGACTCCAAAGCTGAGGCACAAGCAAACAAAGCATCACAGCTTCTTTATTTTGAGAGGAGAATGAAGGGAGAGTATGTTTCCTTCTTAATAAATAAAAACCAAATTATGCTTGTAATCTTGTTTCAAATAGCTGAGTCACTTCTGGAAATGAAATAGTTTTGTAGTATTGGTAATGTTATGGTTTCCATTGAGTATGGGAAAACCTGATACTTTTGTAGTGGCTTTTGTTTTTGTTTTCCTTGCTTGTTTTTAACTGGTACTGAAATCTCAGCACTGAAATCCATGGGTGTCATGATGACCCCAATCAAGATTGGACTGAATAAATCTGTGTCCATTACACCCATGTTTCCAATTACATTCTGGCATCCTGTAAGCAGATGTCCATGTAGACCTCTTTTTGCTTTAGTATTTCTTATTGACAGGATTTATTCTTAGAGTCGAACACCCTTGCTTTAAGAAAATGATCTTGGGTCATTGCATTCACCACTGGTCACCACTCCTACCAAATAGAAGAATAATCAGCACTGAATGCTGCAGGAGTACCCAGCTGGGAATGATATATGGGACACTGGGACACAAGAGCCATCTCGAGGGTTTCAGTGCAAGGTTATGAGGCACTGGGGCATGCTCACAGCTTCTATACAAAGGTCGGAGAGTAGCCATAGAGGTCCTAATGACGTACTGTGAAAACAGCGTTGTGTAAAGCTGCAGTTACTTCTGTGTGCCAGTAAGAAATTTGCATGAGTATCTACTCCCTGCAGCACCTTGGGTCCTCTGTCTCCAGTGACATCTCAGTGTGCTCTGCCATCTTGGCTGCCAAGCTTCATCTGAAATTTCCTCTAATGGACACTGAAGTATTTCACTGTCCTGACAGAATGAATTGTGCAAGCAGCAGAGTTTTCTTATGAAACCCTACTGTGTTACAGCAGCCTGTGGTCCTAACTAATACCAGCCCACAGCAAATTTACAGGAACAGCTGTAATATTTAAATTCAAATGGTGCTTGATGTCAAATTCTTAAGGGAATGAAAAAAAAAAAAAGTTGCCAGCTTGCAGTCATGCTGTTTATTTAAAAAGCTGAGAGTGCATATTTGTTATCAATAAGGATAAACATTTAAGTGACAGCAGAAAGGCCTATACTTCAAACTGACTGTTGAAAAAAAGAGAAATAATACTCTTATTATGGTTGAGTCTTTTTTTCCCCCAAGTTCCAGGTTTTCTGGTGATAAAGCAGTATGTATTTATAAGGCAGTAATAGCCCCCTACTTAATGGCAGGATATACTTAAGAAAAAGATAATTTAATATTAATACATTTCCTAATGAGCTGAATGCCATAGGGAAATTGAGCCTAGAAATGTGTACAATTGATAAGAGACTACTGTATTTTCTCTTCCAAATGAGAAAAATGATGTGTATGTAAAAGACCCCAAAATGG
>JAAGNO010008482.1:0-15305 GCA_033439905.1 Ceryle rudis | reverse complement strand
CCCGCCCAAGTTTTTGATTTGGAAAAAAATTTTTTTGATGTTTTTTCCCCTTCGCTCCCCCTTCCCTCTTTTTTTTTATTTTTCCCCTCCCTCTCTTTTTTTTTTTTTTTTTTTTGGAAAAAAGACAGTATCACCCTGTTCTGTATGGAAGAATTGCTGATGAGCTGCTCTTCTAGCATTAAGTGAAAAATGCAGGAAATGAAAGAAAGCTCCTAAATTCAATTAACGTTTCTGAGCCAAAATAAATTAAATAAAACTAATAATCATAGAATCATAGAATGGTTTGGGTTGGAAGGGACCTTAAAGATCAGCAAGTTCCTACCCTCATGGCATGTGCAGGAACAACAGTGAGGAATAGAAAACTGTCACAGCAGTCTAGGATTTTGCAAATAGGTTTATGATAAATAAACTTATAAGGCTTCATCAAATTTTCCTTCATTCCCCATCAATTCCTGTTAATGATCTTGGCATCAGATCTAATTTATATAAATTTAATAAAAAGGAGAAATCAAAACCCGAATCTGACATAGACATCTTCATGCCTATTCCTTATCCTATATATAATTTTTCTCTATGAAAGTTGTTTCATAAAACCCTTGAAATTTGTAATTGGAAATCACAGATCACAACTGTTCAATTGTCATATTCATTTTGGCCTGTTAATTCTTTTTTACTCATGTATGTTATAACAATTTCAGTGAGTAATTGGTAAGTCCAGGTAGGGAATTCAAATTGTCCTAACACTTGTGACAGAGAAGCTGGGGTAATGAGAGATGAACATGCACATGAATAAAACTACAAATGCCTGTGATGTTAGTTGGTTTACTCCTCACTTAAGGTAATAACCATTCTTCATTACCAGAAAGAAAAAAACAAAACAAAACAAACAAACAAAAAAAAACCCACATCACATTAGTTTTTGTTTTAGTCTTGTTTTCTCTTCACATTTTAGTCTTTTTGTATTTATTTTTGTGTTTTGTTCCATTTTTTTAGTCATGTGAAACAAACAGATAACAAAAAATATTTCTTCCGTTGTTTACCAATATTATTTACCACCTGTTTTTGGGATGTGAATGTACTTGTCTTCCCTTATAAGTCCTAAAAATGACACAGAATACAAACCAAATGTCAAATAAGCAGAGACTGTAACTCTGAGCCTTGTGCCTTCTAATGTCATGTCCTTTATAATGTTCTCCACATTACTCTTGTTTCAGATAGCTCTCCCATACCTGATTTATTTTACCCTTGTTAGCAGGAGGGAAAACTTTTTTGATAAGTAGTGATGCTTGGCTTCAAGTCTTCAGAGATGATATTTCTCAGTGGTCTAATAGCGACGGGATTTCTTGTATAAGTATTTTACATTATTATTCTAATTACTTGTTTCAGTACAAGCTGAAGTAAAAAAAAAAAGGAATTCAATAAAATGAAAAGGAATGAACCATTACTAAAATAAATGTGATCCACCAGCTATACCTTGAAAACTTGTGAAGTTAAGCAGACACAATTACTTGCATCCAAGTTAATCCAATGATGCATTAGTTAGATTAACAACATTAGTATTAAGCAATCTGCATATAGGAAGAAAACAGAAGATTATACAAAGTAAATTCCATTTTACCTTCATATGTTCAAGATCTTTCTGTTTTCTGAAATGTTTTTAGAGGCCTTTGTTTTATGTGAACTGTCTAGCCAATAGTTTTGTTTTATATTTCTAAATGATTTGGCAGAAAGTGTTATGTATTAATAACTTGGAAATAGCTGATCTTAAAGTTTACTGATTTTTATGAGTATATAGTGAGGACCTTCTTTTTATCTTCAAATCAAATTTCTTCAACTGTAAGTAAATAAAAAGGGCTACTGGTGAGTTTTATTTCTTTTTTTTTTAATGGCCCTGGTATGTATTGATCAGGATTTGTTTCAGCTTTATGGTAGTATCAATAATATGTCTTGTGTTCCAGGCTGAATCTTTCTCAGAGCTGTCTTGTGTATCATAACACTTTGTAAATGTAATTGGAAAGGTGCAACCATTCACTGCCTAAGGGTATTTTGGAGTTTTGATACTCTAATAGTGCATATAGAGAAAAAAAGGAAAAAAAAAACCCCAAACATAATCCACCACTTCCCTGGGGAGATTATTCAAATGGCTGATTGTCCTTGTTGTGAAAAATTTTCCTCTTGTGTCCAATTTGAATGTCTCCAGGAGTAACCTGTACCTATCACTCCTTGTCTTTTCCATGTCCCCTTGTAAAAAGAGTGTCTCCATCTTCTTTATAGTCACCATTTAAATACTGCAACATGGTGATCTCCCGAGCCTTTGTTTCTTGAGACTGAAGAATAATTGTTCTTATGGGCCAACAGCTGATAAAAAAATGTGTAATTTCAAAAGATGCACCCAGAAACTAGTTGAAAATGCTTTTATTTTTTATGTTAAATTTAACTTCTAAATGCTTCTATATTATGCAGATGTCATTTGACAAGCAGAACAAATATATAGTTTAGGATTGCAAGTCTGCTGTGCTTTTGCTCTAATGGAGCATCTGTTGATTGATTGGTTTGTTTCTTTGGGCAAATGTTTGTCTTCAATAGGTAGTGTTCTTTGTTCTGTCCATTACATCTCAGAGGATTAAAACCAAGATTTTGCCAGAAATCTGGTTCTTGTATGGGTGCAAATATATGAGTTCACCTATATCAATGAAAAAAAAACCCAAAACAACCCACAAAAAAACCCAACCAACCAGAAAAAACAAAACCACCAAAAAACAAACAAACAAACCAACCAAAAAATCATTGCAGTATGCCCTTCTCAGTTGTTTTAAGTTTTTAATAATACTGTAGATAAATAATTGCTGGTTTCTAAAGCAGCCAAGATGGGGTTTTTTCAGGTCCACCCAGAGGTTATAGATACATTCCGCTAAACCTTGACAGGCCTCTGTCTGTCAAACTTGTCCAAAGACAAGGGATTTTAGCAGGATGTCTCTCCTTCATAGTATCTTTTCATGTTAAGGCTGCCATCATATGCTGGATCCATCCAACCTTGTGAAAAGATTTTAGAGGTCTGAATCAAATTAAGGCTTCAAGCAATTTTTACTTGTTGTTGTGGTTTTTCTTCTCATATTGCAAAAAAGCGATTGGAGCACAATATGAGAGAAGTTAGGAGTCACAGGTATTTTTGGTACAAGTAGCCATACACACTGTCAAGGGCGTGGGCTTCCAGAACAGCGTGAGATTTTCAGCAAGAAAAAGGCCATTTTACTCTGTATGTCTTAAGTATATAAACAACGTGCTCTCTCTGACATGCACACTCAGACCAGCAAATAAAATACATATTTTTTTTAATTACAAAATAATTCTTTGTAAGTATCACCTATAAGGGTTTTTTTTAAGAGACAAAAACCTGTGAAACTTTTGAAAACATAGGAACAACCTGGTTTTGAGGACTGGTCCCATGATGGTATTTATAGATATTTCTATTTATAGAACATATAACATATTTGTAGGTACTTACAGAAAATATAAAAATAATACAATTTTACTACTAGTTAAGAACCAACCAAACAAAACAACAAACTGACCCCCTCCCCCTTTTTTTTTTTTAGTTAATTAGATGTTGTCTGGGATTTTTGCCCTTAGTCACGTTTTCCTAGCATTTCAACCATTCCTTTTCTCTGTTTTTCTTATACCTAAAAAATATTTTTTTTTCAGATAGAACTGAACAAGGTTGTTTTATATTCAGTGTTGTATTTTTATGAAAGTAATCTGGCTTTATTCCATAAATGAATGGATAAAGTGCTTTCTGTGGCTTCTCATAGTAGCTACATGACTGTATGACAGTAGGACATTTGCCTTCATTTTGTTTTTCTTTCTGCTTATTCCACATATTATGGTACATAGATGAGTAAATGCAAGCTTGAATTACTGTAAGTTTTCTTCATTCAGTACTATATGCATTTAAATGAACTGGTTAACTGTATAATACTTCAATTATATGAAAGAAAACAGGATCACATGCATTCTTAACAAGCTTTTTATAGTTTTTCTAAAAATACTCAATCATTTCTATTCAATAGCTTGCTCTGAAGATGTTCTAAAGTTTCATTAACTGAAGTTAATCCTCTTAAAAATACGTACAGCATCATCTCTCAATTTCTGCTCCAGTGTTAAAGCAGATGCAAAATTTTCCCATGTAATCTTGTACTGTATATGCAGCAAGACAAAACTCTGAGGCAGTAAATTTCATTTATTAGTGCATAAAAAGGTATGTATGCTTACATATATAAATTTGGCTTGTGACATGGCTTGTGGTTTTTGACCATCGTAATGTGCAAGTCTTATGTTACTTGTGTGTGGTCTTCTTTTTCCTATTTCCTGAGCAAAGACACTGGGCAAGGGGCGTACAGAGTTGAGCAGCTGCAGCCAGAGAAGAGGCTGGAGAGTGCACAGAACAACCTCTGCACTTGCACAGCCCATCATCATTTCTTTTCTTTTGAATTTATCATTGGCACTTCCCTGTGCAGATAAGAGTGATTGATTCCAAACTCTGTTATCAACAGTGCTTTTATTCTAGTGTTTCCAAGTTTATCCAGTATCAGTAACAGTATCTCGACTTCTCAGAGGCAAAAACATCATGTAGCAATAAAATGTAAGTGTCATGGTGGCAGTGCTGAAGCTATCATATTGTTTATAGTGCTCTTCTGAATGTTATTGCAAAACCCTACGTAAATGGCATATAAATGATGTGGTTACCTTGGAAGGCAAAAATGATTTATTGCCCTGTGTGATGGCGCTTTCACTCGTTGTGGGGAGTAGCTGGGTGTTGCGGTGTGTTTTTGAAACACCAGTAATGCATTTCCAATGTTACAGACTATAATGCTAAGAGGGATAATAATTCTGAGTCACAAAACAGAAGGTGAGGAAATTTAGGAATATAGAAAAATAGCACACGGGAATTGTTGATATTATCCAAGACTTTTGTTTAAATTATGGTACATATCACTTCCTCCATAGATATCACAGCTAATATGTATTTCTGGACAGGTGGTTGCAATAAGTAATGGTTGCAATTCCAGAGAACCTATTGCACTTACCAAAGCTGTTCTCTTGAAAACATTATTTACAGAGTATAATTAACCTCCTGCCTTTTCATGTTCCTGCTGCATACTAGTAACTGGAACAAATAGCTCTGTTATAATTATCTTCCTGAACTTTCTTTTCCTCTCATTCGTCTTAAAAAAATGTATCACAACATTCACATTTTTATGTTTCCTATATTACTTGCAAAATTTTAATTTTATGTTGACATTACCAGAGTCACGAAGAATCATTTTGTTTGAACATAGCTGTCAAGAATGTGAGAATAAAATGACTGAGGGACTAACGCAGAGTTTTACCCTCTTATTACAGGCAGCACAGGTATCCATTTTTTAAATTATTCCATGTCAGAAATTGATACTTCTTCTTCTTCTTCACTACTCTTCTAAGTAAGATGTTCTACAATATCACTAGTCTGATATTTGAAAGGTGTTTTTTTTCTTCATGGTTAATTGTCTTCTCCATAATTTGCATTCATCTTTTCTTCAGCCAATTTTGTTTAAATTTTATTCTGAATGAAAGTTTGAATGAGCACATACTTTTGAAATACCAATTTTTTTTACAAAATCAAATTCTTGTTTTTTTGAAAAATGACTAAACTCTTTCTTGATTTTCTTTTAAAAACAAAGCCTCAAATGATTTTTTAATTTTGTTTTAATACAAGTGTGGAGGCTTCCTGTCATTGTACCCATCACAGGGTATGATTCCTGTTGCAACACACAGTTACAGGCCAAACTGCTGTTTCTGCAGTGAGATCTATTCTAAATATTTTGCTTCTATATGAATATGTTCTCCAAAGTCTTTTTGTGGAGCAAAGGTGGCAATTTAGTTCTGCTATTTTGGCTGAGATTGCTGGGCATCTTCAGATTTGACTTCCCGACTCTGGTTTCTAGGAGAGATTTAGAAACTGGAAAAAAAACATCTGTGGGAGGGGAGAAATGGGAATAAGAAATAGATTGTAGAGCTTAAAAAAGAAGATGGAAAAGCTGTAAGGATGAAAGGCAAGAGCGTTATGAAGAGAGCAAAAAGGATGTCGTAACCTCTACTCATCGAAAAAAAAATCCGTTAAAACTGAGTAAAGAGCTTTAATATGTCACTTGTCTTGTACCATTTGTTAACAACCAACAAATACTTGTTAGCAAAGATGCTGTTCCTGCATCTCTGATAAATCTTCATCACTATGGAGGAGGGCAATCTTGATAGCAATGTGCATGACAGCTGTGGCCAGGACCCCAGTTTTAGCTGACTCTGGTAGGTCTGAGTTCCATTGTCCTAGTGCCACTTGCTGATTCATTGTCTGACCCTAAGTAGCATCAGGGCAAAGTGCAGGCCAGGCTAAACCCCCTGATAAGTGCTGGTCTATAAGGAGAGCAAAGAAGTTGAGGACAAGATGGGTTTTTTTTCTGAGAAGGTGGTTCTAGACTGTGGTTTCCTCAGCTGCATTGCAGCAGGTTCATACCAGATTTTGGAGAAGAAGCTTTTTTTTTTTTTTTTTTAATTGCTATTTTTCATAATGTATAACTAAATATTTTTGTTCTCTTTATTCTGAGAATAATAAATTTTATCATCTGAGTAATTTTCACTCCCCAGTAAATTGATTCACTCTGTAGTAAAATTACATATTTTTGAAGCTTCATTAAAGACTTTGTATTTTTACTTTTCATAGTAACAAAGCAAGAAGGACTCTTGAAACCTCAATCAAAGGGAAAAAAAATTACAGATAATAAAGTATTCCACTCTATTGAGTTGTTTAATTGAGATTTTTTGGGGATGGGATTGAGGGGTGCTTTAAATGAAAATATAAACAGGTATCACTTCCAGTCTTCATTTTGATATATTTATTAAAGAGAATATCTTGCTAAGATGCATTCAAGCCCAACAACTGAGGGGAAGAACAATTACGAAAACTGAGGCTGTATGTACAGAAGAAAACATTTTGTGACTATTCCTTGGCATTGCTCTGTAAACCGTGCTTAGCACAGTGAGAAACATGGCCAATAGTCAAATTCTTCAAATACAGCAAGTCCTTCTGATTGTTAATTAAAAAAAAAAAAAAAAAGAATAATTATCTGACAAGCTGCTGAAGCTCTACTGGCTTCAAAAATCTCATATGAGAGGCTTTACAAGGCTGAAGAAGTTGCATTCATATGCTTCAAGTGAATTAACATGTGGTAGATTTACAGTGGGCTGTTAGTCCCATGTGGGAGACAGTGTCCAGAAGGTTTAGTGTTCTTGGACACACAGTCTCCTTGAAGTGTGGCAGCATCATCCCTCTATGTCAATAACAGCTCATTTAATCTTGTCTCAATTCAGGAACAGCTGATTTGTCACTTCTGCTGCTACCAGCTAAGAGGGACATTTTCTCTGGGAAGACGAAGATCTTTTTTGCTTTCCTTGATGTCTTTTTTTTTTTTTTTTTTTTTTTTGTGACCCCCCCTCCCCCATAGTTATCAAATTATTTCCTAGCAACATGAGAAAGTATCAATACATTTTGGAAACCTTAATTTCATATAGAACTTAGTGAAAAATTACTCACTGCATAGAATTTGGAAGCTTTCTGTTTTCCAGAGGCAAAGATAGTAGTTTACAACAGAATAACTGTACTTTACCCTGCATTATTAAAAGACTGTGCTGAAACTGTGGCATGTTGTGAAAGCTATTGATTAAGATGGAATACTACTTGGGAAAAAACCTAGTTCATTTATAGTCTTCAATTTATAGCTGAGTATAAAAATTAAATCCCTAAAACCTGGATATGATCTTTTTGATAACTGTGTGGTCTGCTGCCTTTTGATATACTTAATAATTATGTGTTAACTGTGATGATACATACTGAATATCCATGTGAACCTACAGCAACCTATATCCTAGTATAACTCCTTGCCTATGTGTAAGTACAGAAGAAGTTCCTTTGAATCAGCAGGGGTGGAGATTTAGCAGGTTAGATGTTAGGTAAAATTCCCAGCTGTTCTTCAGTGATGACATTACTCTTCTCCAAAGTCGAAGTGTTGGATGTGGTGTGTCTTCATGTTACAAAAATAAGTTCCAAATTCCTATGGATGTGTATGAAATCGATTGACTACTATTAGATCACTCAAAGAAGAAAAGTGTTCATTTATATTTATTTGCACAATATCTATCTCTTGTGGGTTTAATCATCAATAATCTGAAAGACATTTTTAGGTAATATATTCCGGCTCATATGACCAAGATGTCAATATTATTAAATCAGGCATTTTCCTTTTTAGGTGCTATTTTTTTTTTCTCCAGGTTATTTTACATCTTTTGAGATGCAAATGGTAAAGTGATGTTATTAGCTAAACCAGCCTAAGACTCTCAGAGGTTTCTTTAAACTGAACTGCAACAATTCCTGCTATCTTGAGAAGTGCTAATAATCCTTCAGACTTTGCAGGGAGCTCTTCAGAGTGCAGGATCTGACTCCCTGAGCTAAGAAATTCATATCCCGTTCCAGGCAGCGCCCAGTGCTGCTTCCCTCAAACTGCATGGCCGTGTCTTTGTTCAGGGATTAATTTTCCAATCTGGTGATTGCATAATGCTGGATTAAATCCAATTTCAAGTCCTTGCTATGGTCAGAATATTCCAAAATATTGGGATAATGTCAGAAACCTGAACATCTGAGCAAAGTAATAGATTTTTCCCTGGCTATTTGAGTATAAGTTGCCTGCAGAACTTTGAAGGAGGCTGTGAATTGCGTGGACTGAGATTTCCCCAGCTGTCATCTGTGAGAATGATCAGGAATGGCGATTACTGTTATCCTTAAAAACATGTCTGTCCTCTGCTCCTCTGAGGAAACTCCACAAAGAGAATGGGAGGAGATGCTGCTGTTTTCAGAAGCTTATGATGGGCAGTGACAGTCCTATGCTGCTACATGTCATCTGGATGGCTGTTAGCGTTCCCTGGTATATAAACAACCTTCACATGTGAGAGGAAAGAGACAAAGTACACACCACGCATGTGTGGGTGTGCTGGACTCTGCTGTTCCCAGGTGTTTACAGATGTCATCTGCTGCCTAATGATTGACAGGTTTAGGGGGAGCAGCATTACAGGGCAGGGAGGATTGCATGCGTCTCAGGGTTCATTTGTGGGAATATGGATAGCCTGCCTTTGGGCCACTTTACTGCAGCAAGTTTATCATTTGTGTGATTACTCTGTTGACTGAAAATCAGATTTTGTTGTGTTTGCCTTACTTGTCAAGAAACTTTGAGACTATTTGAAGTGGAAATCCCTTCAAATTTTTTTCTGTGAAAAATTTGGTAGTGAGATGTGAAGACAGATTAAATTATACTGTTTTGAAGGACAGGTGGTCAGGAAATTAAAATCTTCAGTCAGTCTAGGGTAATAAATTATTTAATCCAGATGAGTCTTTTGTTGTAAATATTAGAAACTATTGTATTTTATTCAATTGGTAAATATATTTTATTTTTTAGTAGCTCCAAGTAAATTTAGGTGAGAAGATTCTTGCCTTGTATCTTAATTTGTTTATGTCTTACACTGTCCTTGTTTATTATTTTGCAAAAGTTAAGAGGGTGTGTAGCAGGCTGTATCTTTTTTCCACTTTAAGTCTAGTCCTGCAAACATGTTGTGCTGGAAAATATATCTAAGGTCCAAAGTAACTCCAGTACCCTTAGGATATTTTTCACTTGGTGTCATTGGAAGAACACTGGGTTTCCTAAACTAGATTCTTCCCTTTCTAAAATACCAGCAAGATACTTGAGTCTTATCTCCCTATCAAAACAAGACATCAGCTTTTTTGAAGATGCTAAATATGTCAGTTGCAAAGCGTTTTGAGAAATCTTTTTTAGGTACCTGAGTGTAAGCTGGGTAATTAGAAGAATCATCTACAAAGCATTTCTTAATGTGTCTTTCTGAGGCTAGCACATAGAGTAGATAGCTCAGTATTCATTTATTCACTCACTGGAGAGCTATAGCAGGAGCAAGTCAATGTGCACAACTCTAGTCTGTAATCACTAATCTTATGTGGCAAGTTACAGAAACTTTCAAAGGGTGAGTCATACTTATCGTAAAAAGAAGGGCTTTAAAAGGTACAGGAGACCGGTAGGTACCTCATTTTCCATGGAGTGTGCAGTTTATTTTTAATTCCTTTTGAGCCCATGCTTGATACTTTTCAGTAGAAGAATCAAGGGGATGGGGGGGGTGTGGTGTGGTGTGTTTTGTTTTGTTTTGCTTTATTTTTAAAAGCAACAATGTATTAGGAAATAAAAAAATACATTTTTGTCATTCTGCACGATGTGCTGAACCCATAATAATTGCTGATGCAAGTTAGGTACCACTCAACAGCTGTCTGATATGCAGACGGGACAAAATGCCAACCCTGGACTCAAGCTGTTACAACCCAGCATAATGTGTTCTTAGTGCTTTAGCACATAATATTCTTTAAAGAAAAAGTTAATAACAATGCACTGAGGGGATATAATCAACACTTCCACAACTGATGTTAGTTGGTTTAGCTCCTACTCTAATGCTTGTGGGGCTACAAGTTTTAAAAACAGCCCAGTTGTTACAATGCTAGAGTAAATTATCATAGCATACAAAAAGACCTCAGTACTCAAACACAGTCTTACAGCCTTAAGCATTTAAATGCTGTGCCTAAACACAGAGATGTTTTGGTTTAGGTTTTTTTGTTTTTTTTTTTTTTTTTTTTTTGTAGGATCAAAAAACTATTTTAGGCAGTCAGAATTGTGTTCTGTTGAGACCTAAAGCAAAAATGAGTTTTCTAGAAAGATGTTGAAGTGTCATTTATTTACCTGCACTCTACTTGCTGTGTGGATGTTTCTTTCATGTATTTATTCTTTTAAAGACTAATTATACTCTCTTAAAATCTATTTGCAGCTCTTTTATCTGCCTGCTTCCCTCCTTGTTAATTATCTTCTATTTTCATTTCTTTTGATGTCAGTCAACTCGACACACACACACTTCCCCGCACACACTTATTCTGGTGTCTCCAGTTCTTTTCTATCTCTCCATAATGTTCTTTTTCTTTCCTTCAAGTGTGTTTCCTCACTCTTTTTGTATGGGGGTTCAGCTTGTGTAGTTGGGAATCACACTTTCTCCTCCAGATTAGGTATCTTGTCATCACCACTCTTGACTTTCATGTAAAACCTACATGTAGAACTTTATCTTCTCATCACGTGTTCCTGCTCTTTTAGAAAAGCTTTTGCATTTGTTTTCCAGAGAATTTTCTCTGCTGTCTTTTGTGATAACCATTGTATGCTATTCACTGAAGTTTGGGGTTTTTTTAGTATTGTATCCGATTTATACTTAGATTGCTGCTTTACATGGAAAGCATATCATTCATTGTGTATTCTCAAAACAAACAAAAAAGTATGTTTATATGGCAAGCAACTCAAAATAAGTGTCTTTATCTTGAGGCAGAACTAAAGAAGCAATCAGTCTTTTCAAAGAAATGATGGACAAACAGCCACAATTGAATAGCTTTGCACAGAGATTGTGTAGTTAGATCTGTTCCTTACACTGCATTAGTACCCCAGAGGCCTAGTTATAGTCCAGAAGCCCAATGTGTGCTATGAAAACTGAGAGCAAAGTTGATTCACATGCTCTAGCTTTCAGACAGCTGAGAAATTATATCTTCCTTGAAGAAGCATCTCTCTAAAACATGTCAGTGCATCAACTATAACAGAGGTCAGTTGCAATATGATGTTATTCTAGTTTTTCTTGGGTAAGCCTGGTAGAGTAATATAATTTTTTTTTTTTTTTTTTTTCCAGAGTATCAGCTTTTCCTTGCAGTCCCCATAATCATATCAGTTAACTTTACTACACTTATATTCTAGGGAATTCATGCTATCTTCTTTTTTATCCCCAAGGCACATAATTGTCTTCATGTGCAAAAGGATTAAAATAATAAACATACTGTCATACTAATTGTTTATGAAGGAAACTTGGGATAGCAAAAGGTGTTGACTTATAAATAAAATAAATTCATTTAATTATATGGCTGTATTTTTGCAGCTGATACTTGCTTGATGCACTGCCTGTGTACAGTACAGAGTGATTAACTGTTGTGACTAGAAAATAATTATTAATTATATTGCAATTTGTGAGCTGTTACCTCCATATCTAATAACTTTGGTGGTGCTGTGATGGCTGTTGGGCCTGAAGAGGTTGGTTACCTTTCTAAACAATCATGAAATGTCTACAGTGCAGTGTATGCTCCAATACATGCATTTATAGTGAGCGCTTTAGTACATATGCCTAACTGACCCAGACAATAAATCCTCGGTCTAGAATCTTTTCACCACTGTTTTCACTATGAGCGTAACAGCTAAAAATAAAAAGAGTCTAGAGAAACAAAATTTCTTGATTTCTTGCAGGTTATTTCCATGTCCATCTTAAATGTGGGGAAAATGTCTGATGCCCTTCATTTAATAAATGTAACTATTATTGTAGATTTGTACTTTTTCACTTTTTTTTAGCAATAAGTATAGGAGTAAAGGCCTGAAAACTGACCTCCATACTCTCATCTAGTAGGGAGTTTATTCCTTTTTTCCTTCCTTTCTTCTGCCTCTATCCAACATCTATAACACTGTTGTGTGATGATTACAATACTGCTCTTTATGCTCATCTTTCAGAGAAAGGTGAGCCTCACTCAAAGAAATTTCCTGTCCTCTTTTTCAGATTTCATCTTAATCTTATTTTCATATGTCCCTTCTTCTCTCAGTCCCATACAACAAGCAGTACAGCTCCACCAACTCTGAAGGAAGACACAGAAAGAAAATTTAACAATAGAAGGTAGAAAACATTGAATGCTGCCTTAGTTCACTGGCTCTATTAATGCTTGTGCTTCTGAGCCCAAGCTTTTGTTTCCAAAGGACAATGTTCAGGTGTGAGGTATATCTAGTTTTGTACATGACTTAAAGATAGCTGAGGGGCAAAAAAAACATATTCAAACTTTTGTCAGCATTATTAGCTCATGTGTCACAGGTTGCCTCTTTTGGAGAAGTGGGAAAATTACATTGTACTATCTCTGAGCATTGCATGTTGTCATAGAAATATTCAGTATCACTGACACCCTGGCAGAGCACTGTCACTTAGTTGTAGCTGTCTCATTTCGTCAGTTTGCTTCTCAGTGCCACAGGGTTCATTTGTTGTTGGCTGTTTCATTTATTTAGGGTTTGTTTTTTTTTTTCTCTCTGTTGTTTGTTTGTTCTTTTGTTTGGTTTTTAATATCTTGTCCCCTTCTTTGCCAAACAGACTTTGAAGGAAACCAGGAGTTAATGTATTTGAATATTATTTTTAGGTATCTTCTGCTTGAGCTCATGTTGAAATGCAGGCTGCAGATATAGCTGAGCATAGCCTCTTTTTAGAATTTTGGGATACATTTCCATTTCTGCTTTTTTTCTTGTTAAATCATTAAATGATCACTTGGTAGCCTTTTTTCAAGTCCTTGTACGTTCCTTGGCTTTTTTTCTTTTTATTTTCCCCCAAAGTATTCCGACAGATGATGTATTCTTTACAATAGATTAAACTGTCCTTTATCTCCACTGCCCAATAGGTGGTCTTTTTGTAACTGTTCTTATTATTTAGACATTCTCTTTTTTTAATAGTCATTCACACTGTACTTTTTATTCTGTGTACATTCACCACTTGCTAAACACAGCATGTCCCAGCTAGAAAAGGCTGTCCCTTTTGCAGAAATAGCTTCTTTTCTTTTTGTTTTGGCACTGCCTGCTTCTGATCCAGCTTTATGGCTGTCTTCTACTCAGACCAGTGGGACCCATCCTTCAAACACTGACATTTATATGGATATAAAACCAAAACCCAATTGTTTTGCAAATTGGTAGGTGAACTCCTGAGTGGATTAGTTTTCTTCAGAGAAAAGAATAAAAATCTTTCTAGCACTTTTGATATGAATTTACCAGAATCTTTATGATATGATATTTACCACCAAAAGAAAGGCCACTTCAGGTTTTGATTGAGTACAGTGTTTCAACTGGTATTCCCGACATGTTATATCTTTTGTATAAGGAAACCACCACTCCTTGTAAAGATTCTGCAGCTTCAGTAGAGCTGGCTGGCTGGGGGCAAACATTTTTTTTTGCTGTAATAGAAAGAATGGTAAAAAATTATGTATTTTGTTGTAGTAATAATAATTTTAAATAAAATCAAAGCTTTTGTGGTTTTTACCAAAGGACAAATTTTACAGTGTAGGAATTGCTTTTTGGCAAACTTTTCATTCTAAAGGATCTTCCAGGCATCACAAGTGTACAATATCTCTTACTGTGCTCTCTGTGGATTTCATGTCCATTAATGTGTAATTCTGGTGAGAAAATCCTACGTATTATTTGGAATGAAGATGACTGAGTGCAGAGTCTATGGGCCTAAGAGCATTATGCTCGTGTTATCAGCACTGTGCAGTGAGATTTGGGCCTCCTTTGGTATTTTGTACTATGCCTGCTGTGCAAGCTTTACTTCAATTAACCTGGGCAGGCACCATGTATCTGACAGCAAACTGCCTTTAACAATGATGTCATCTGACTGCTAGGTCTATTAGGATATTCCCACTGAATAAAAAGTTTATGAAGGAGGGGATTTTGAACTTGTGTTGGAAATCCAAGCCTGATATCTCTCTGCAGTAGCTGATGTATGTAAGCAAGACTTGACTGGAGCTCAAGGTGTCTATAAGGTCAGCAACCAAAAAAACAGAAATGCAGCCTTGTGTGGCATATCCTGTTATAATTCTTGTTGGAATTTCTACCCTGAGATCCTCTCTCCTCCAGAAAACATTTCTGTAGGTACAACAGCAGAGATGTTGTGTCCTCTGTTTCTGTAGCAAGATGCTGACTTTGAGCCTGCTTGAAGGCTCTGGTTCAGGTAACCCATCCATGAATGGTTTTATTTAGAAAGCCAGAGGTTACTGGCTGTATCACTTGCCTGTGAGCAGTAGCTAGATGCAGTTTGCCTTGTCCTTCATAACCCACTGGATCATCTGGTGGTGCTGTGTTCTCCTATTCTCTTGTGACCTGTGGCTTTTCAGTTTCCTTGGCTGTCATCAGCAAATATCTTCCCTTTGCTACCTGAAAATAGAAATTCATAAAGTATTTTGTAGCTACAACAAGGCAAATAGGTAATTTATTTTGTTTTCAATCTATTTCATTGCTCTGCTCCCTGGGACTGATAGAAAATTTCTATTTTCTCACAGGTTCTCTGACTAATAATAT
>JAAGNO010008481.1:14873-32342 GCA_033439905.1 Ceryle rudis | reverse complement strand
TTCCTTCTTACTGAATTTCTGTGGTCAAAGGAATATGGCCTCAGAACACATAGATCAGTAGAAAATAATTAGCTTAAAAGATAGATAGATAGATAGATAGATATATGCCAGGGAGATGTCATAGTGAGAGATCATGACAAATTTAAAAGAGCAGCAGATTGAATTTCAAATCTTTTCTGTAACATTTCTCTGAGACTGAATTCATATTAGCCAGTATCAAGCTTTTTCTTGTTTTTATCCCATCAGTCATTTATTCTGCTGCTACTGTTTCAAAGTTGGTTTAGTAGTGTCTTAATACAATGATCATGCATATTTACAAAAAATAATATCATAGGTACTGTTGTTTCATTAGAAAATAATAGCAAAGATAATTTTAGAAAACAAATATAAGGA
Organism: Ceryle rudis; assembly: GCA_033439905.1. Taxonomy (NCBI): domain Eukaryota; kingdom Metazoa; phylum Chordata; class Aves; order Coraciiformes; family Cerylidae; genus Ceryle; species Ceryle rudis. Next base: position 31,949 of record JAAGNO010008481.1, on the reverse strand, counting down.
GGGACATCTATAGCTCATTTTACATGTAAAATGAGAAAACTGCTTGTCCCACCAGACACAGAAAGTTGATATGAGAGTTTTCAAAACTCTATCTGCCTAAATGAAAAAAAGTACAAAAACCATTCATTTTTGATTGGGAGGAAAATCTTTAGATCTCACCCCTTCATTAGTTGTTGCATTAATCCAGATTTGGCACACTGACAGCAATATATTCAGAGATCATGAAAGATAAATTTAAGTCCCCAAAATACATCGTTACACACATTTTCAGCCCCTATATATCGTATCTGTCTTTTTCTTTCATATATTTATTTTGCTTTCATGATTGTGGGATCATTTATCGTTGATGCATAATCTACTTGGAAACATTTACATAAAACTATTAACCTGGACCACATTCAGTGATGTTTTCTGAAAACATTATTGTCAGGGAACATAGCTGTCTATTTGCTTTCATGTTTTCATTTTTTCAACTTTGTTGTATCTTAAATGATAACACCAACGTGCTTTGTCTATAGGATTAGTGAGCAAAAAGAAAAGTTTTCTATTTGATTTAGCCTTGTTAATTGTACATTTGTGATATAGCATATATTCATTATAGCATTTGCTTTCACATCCTAAGAAGGAGAACACATGAATATTAGGATTACTACATTTAAGATATTCTAAGTTTATTATTTATGCAGTCCTTCTTCAAAGTTTTCAATGCACAACAGATAGCTTAAAACTATGAATTTTGCTAAGTAGGTGCTGATGCTTTAATAACATATACTGGTTTTCATACATTTTTGCCTAGAGCTTCATTGAACAACAGCATGACTCAAACTATCTACAAGTTTTATCACTCATAATTAGCCCATGGAGGACACTTCATAGTCTTGCTAATTCAGGCAGCTAGTTTTAATGAAATAGAAATACATTTTCTAAAATCTTTTCTTCAGCTACAATATGTGGAACTTGTGTTAGAATAAAAAAATAATGAAATACAGAGTCTTCCATTGCAATTCATAGTCTGCTCAATGCAGAGAGTTTTCTCTGAAGTTTAGTAATAGAATCTAGGACTACAAGTACCTGAGTTAAAGACTAATGACAAGGTTCTCCACTTTAAAAAGTCCATGTTTATTAACAGCACAGATCTTACTACTCTTAAAGTAAACTTTATGCATTGCTACATGGATTTTGTGGATATATTAAAGGTGATACTGTAATTTGCAATACACAAGGTGTGAGTAGCATTTAACCCACTGAGAATTCCTAATAACTGCATTTCTACAATTTTAACATACATAAATTTAATATAACGCACCTGAAGAACAAACAATAAATAATAAAGAAACAAATGATGAGGGAAGAGAAAAAAAACCCCCACACACCAAAAAAAACCCCTCTTACCTTCACATTTAAGATCATAGGTTCTGAGTTTTCTAGTTCCATACAGGAGTTACATTTTGTGTCAATGAAATATGAATTTCTGGAAAAGCCAGCTTCAAGATCTGTAGTAGTCAAAAAGGGAAAATCAAAAGTTACAAGTTGTTAGAAAATAAAAATATCACATCATTATGCCACCACAAAAGTTCACGGTTTTCCAGTTATCTTTAATAATGTGTGCAGTTCTGCTTCCTTCATAGAAAGAATCTAACAAAACTGAAAGGTTTAGAAAAAGCCAACAAGGGTGATAAAAGACACAAATCTTCTTCCATATAAGCAATGATTAAATAAGCTAAGGTTCTTCAGTCTAGAAAACAGTCAGCTAAGGGAGAATATGATTGAAGTCTAGAATATTATAAGGAACTTGGTATAGAAGAGCTCTGTTATTAATTTTCTCTTTCAATAGATGAATTAGGGGGCACTGAAATAGACTAATGAAACAAGTTCTGTGAAAGCAAATGAAGCAACAGAAGGCAGGTTTGAAACAGAGGGAGGTAAACCTTCATATTCAGTGAGTGATTTGTTGTGAAAACATGAGTTCAAAGGAAGATTAAAATAATTCATGGAAGGTAAGGTCCCTGAGAATTACAAAATGCATGTGAAACACACCTTCCTTAGAATGTCCCTGATCTGAAAGTTGAACACTGGGGGAATATTAAGGGGAATGACTAGATATTTGAAAACAGTCTTACAGTTTTCTCCCTAGACACTGAATTACAGACACAGTCGAAGACATATTTTATCTAGACTAGATGAATCTCCCTATTCACTTCTTTTAATAAGAGTGTCTATTGTCTGTTAGGTCATCAGCCACGTAAAATAAGAGTTCTGCATCACCACTTGAGGTCCTGCAATGTATAATACCTTTCTTTCACCTGAATAGATTAATTTCATGACTGACATCTAAAACGAGAAGCAGGAGCCTGCTGTCTATATGTACAAACTATTAACATTTCAGATGTCACAGAATGCATACGTTATCTGCAAAAGGCTGACATTAACAAAGGACATTCGTGCCTTCTTCAGCAGCCACTGAAATCCAGATGAAGGAATCCAGTTGCCTGTGTTGGGGCAACTGCAAAATGGTTTACATATGTTTGCATTAAATAATAGGATCATTTAGACTGTGAAAGCCCCTTGAGATCATCGAGTCCAACTGTTAACCAGGTTGGACCAAGTCCACCACTAAACCATGTCCCTAAGTGCCGCATCTACATGCCTTTTACATACCTCTAGGGATGGAGACTCAAGCACTTCTCTGGGCAACCTGTTCCAATACTTTACAACCCTTTTGGTGAAGAAAGTTTTCCTACTGTCCAACCTACACCTCCTCAGGTGCAACTTGTGGTTGTTTCCTCTTGTTCTATCACTTACTACTTGGCACAAGAGACCAACTCCCACCTCACTACAGCCTCCTTTCAGGTAGATGTAGAGAGCAATAAGGTCTCCAGTCAGCCTCCTTTCTCAAGGATAAAAAACCCCAGTTCCCTCGGCTGCTCCTCATAAGACTTGCTCTGTAGACCCTTCACCAGGTTTGTTGCCCTACTTCGGACATGCTCCAGCACCCCAGTGTCCTTTTTGTAATGAGCAGCCCAAATATAAACACAGAATTTGAGGTGTAGCCTCACCAGTGATGAGTACAGGGGGAACAATCTCTTCCCTTGTCCTACTGGCCACATTTCTGATATGTGTGTGTGAGGGAGATACTTCCTTATAGACTCTGGGAACTAAATTCTCCTGATTCCTGACCTTCACGTGCTTCTCTGAGAATGATTTAGTCACACAGATAGATCTATGAGATTGAGAAATCAGACTGTACATGCTGACACATGCAATTAAAACCTGATGTAATTTGATAATCAGCAGAATATAGGCATCAGCATCTAGACTTAATACACAATTGCCTAAACATAAACATTGGGAGTTTGATCAAATTCTGATGCCTTAGGGCATCTGAGTTATCCACATGGGCCTGGCAGGTACATCACAATATCTGCAGAAGAATTGCACCTGTCTGGTCTGACATCACAGAATCGTTCTGAGTCTGTGAATCAGTCCGAGATCACAGAATCATTCAGTTGGAAGTAAACCTCAGGAGGTCTCTTAATCCAACCTCCTACTCAAAACTGTGGTCATCTATGAGGCTAGACCAGATGGCTTAATCCAGTGGGTTCTTGAAAATGTATATAGTGATTTACAGCATCTCAAAAGCCAGTATTTATGTACATACAGGCAAGTGAATCAAACATTTAACAGTTACAGCTTGTAGCCTTCTTCCTCTGTTGGAACTATAACAAAATATCCTTTCAGCTGTATGCCCTGAATATCTGTTTTTGTAACTACTGATTATATTTTTTATGCCCATTGTAAAGATAGTTATATTATCTGGATTATTAATCCTTAATTTTGCTAATAGTATAGCAAAATATTAGATACAAAACTTTTGCAAGAGTGTTCTTTTGATTGGTTTCCTTGTTTCTTTTTTTTTTTTAATTGGGTTTTTGTTCTTGTTAGGCTTTGTTTGTTTTGTCATTTTGTTTTTTGTGGGGTGTGCTTTTCTTGTTTGATTGTTTGGTTTAGAAATAAGGGATGTTCCTAGATAGTATTACATAAAATGCTGTGGAATGTCATGGAATGTTTTTATATTATATGACTGCACATTCAAAATGCTTGCAAAGAGATGCCTTCTGGATCCTTTCAGTGTTATGTTGTAAACCACTGAAAATAAGTCTGGCTGTGGCTTACAAGGTAATACTTAATTTTCTTCAATGTCTTCAGCAAGAGAGTACTAAAATTGTAGTTTTAAGGGATAGTGAAACAGTGATTTAAAAGATGCTTAGAGTCTTTTAAAAATCAGCTAAATATTTACTTTCCTGCCCCTCCTCCAAGAAAAATAGCCCTGCAAACCCCTATATTTTATAATGAAGCAATATACACATGACATCTGGTTTGTGATCTACTCATTGCATGGTATTGTTTTTCTAGGAATTTCTAGCATTTTTGATTCATGATCATGTCATTCACAGATATTGGCTGACCTAGAAAATCATGCGCTTTTTAAGGATGACCTAGAATGCCAGAAGCTTATTCTGGAAGCCATGAAATACCACCTTTTACCAGAGAGAAGAACTCTCATGCAAAGTCCAAGAACTAAACCTAGAAAATCTACAGTTGGGACTCTTTTTGCAGTTGGAGGAATGGATAACAACAAAGGTATTAGACACTATTTGTTACTTTATAAAAGAAATATTCTCTATTTTCTTTATTAGAAATTAGTGAAATAGTTTTCTATTCCAAGACTGAGATGGGGATGTCTAAATTAGTCAAGAAATGCTCTTAATACTTTTGGTCAAATGATCATGTACTGATAGCTAAGGAAAAATATAATACTATTAGAGAAAAGAAACTGAGTTTTGAGGTTTTTTCTTTGTTAAAAGTTATTTAATATTTTCCAGAAATAATTGTAACTAAATATCTAGACTGACATTTATTTACCTTAGTTCTTGCTTTCTAGAAAATGTTTCATTTATCAGTAAGTCAATTAAGTACACACTTCTAATCAATTAAAAAAGGCAGTTTGATATGCAGTGGATTTCATCATTAAGTAGTTGTCTGAAATCTTATGCATGACTCATGGTCATCTGACACAGAAATTTATCAGTCTTCTAGAGAAAAACTTAGATAATTAGCTTAAACAAGATCAGTGCTTTGTCCACTGTTTTCTTGTTGAACAGAATAAAATAAAATATTTTAACCAAAAGCTATCTGTGTCACAAGCTTATATACTGAGAAAGGCTTTTATTATTTATTATTTTATATTAAAATTAACAATTCCAGAGTATCTCACATTTTCATGTCCATGGTTAGACTGAAGAACGTCTTCAGAAACATTAGTTCTCATATAAAATAAACTGGACTTGAAAGTACGATATAAAATTAGATTGTCAGTGTTTCACAACTGTTTCTCAGTGCAGTTATTGCAGTTGGTTCACTAAATAGCTATGGTACTATCATCTGCAAAAGGTCATTGCATGTTTTTCCTGTAAAGTTACAGCGATGAGAAAGATGTATGATGTGTGCTTGTGTGGAAAAGAAATGTTGAGACAACAGGAAAATATGGAGGGAAGACTGAATACTGTCTTATTGTAGCTGTGGATTATTTCTGCCCTTTCAGCATTTATAAATGTTTGTACAGCTAAATGTTAGACACAGAACATTGCCTTTTGATCACAAAATAACCTGAAATACAAAAATTTACTTATGAGAAATGATGACAAACACTTTAAGTATTCAGATAGTGGAAATGACCATAAGCTCTATTTAGATGTAACTGTTTGTTCTAGCTTACTGTACAGATCTGTTCCTCAGTTGTATAAGAAATCAAAATACAGAAATATTTAGGAAGACTGCACTTAGCTTAGCACCATTGTAGCATCAACAAAGAGTCTATTTTGTAGATTCAGGTCAGGCAGAAGAAGTTTATTTCTGTAGCAGCAGGAGAGAACACAGCATGACAGAGGTTCATCCCTCTTGTCAATGCAAACTGACTGAAAACAAAAGGACAAGGGCTTCTATACATTTACAGCAGATTAAAACTGCTTTGAGAGGGCCTGGTGTGGCAGAGCAGCATCTGCATAGTGGGAGCCTTTGTTACACCCATTTTACCAATAACTCAGGATTTGCAGCAATGTGGCCTCGACTTGTATCTGCTCAGCTCATCCCTCTTGTAATGCTTCTGTGTCCTTGACTAGCTTTTATACTCACTGACTCGTTTCCAGGTGTCAGTTCCGGATACCTGAGTGCTGGTTGCACGTTTAGAGAGTCACTGAGTTTATAAAGCGTGCCTCAATATTTGGACTGTTAGATGATACTGATACTATATTCTCTTTCGTCAATAATTATTAATATTTTTTTTTCCCCACAACTTTCTCCACTGTCACATGGTGAAAATTCAGTAACCAAAGTCATTAAGCAGGTATTCTTTATTGCAGCACTGGGGCAGCACTGGGGATTCTCCTCCATAAGTGCTCTAACAAATTAGCAAACACACCATCTAATGTACCTGAAAAACAGACATATTCATCACATTTCCTGGAAAGGGCTGTCTTAGGCTAATGAGTTCACTGAATTCATTTGCATAGTCCAAGCATGCATAATAATATTATGGTTAGGGTCTTTTCCCCCCCGCTGGTCGTTCATAGTCTACCTCACACTGTCCGTTAGTTGAACTATGGGCTTCCTTTGCTCATATATGGTCATGAGGTTAGCTCATCCATCTTTTGGCCCTGGAATGCACCAAGAAGATCAGTTTAAATTAGTTTTCTGGTGCTTATCTTAACAGTGGTGTCCTCCTTTGTGCTTATCTTGACATCTTGAGTCCCTGTTATCAGGGGTGCTGGCTTAATGAACGATCTAACGGCCTGTTTTGTCCCTGCCAGGAAAGAAGTCCCAGGCTTCAAAACATCTCATTATCATCTCTACCCAACAAATGACTAAACTATGCAAGTGAGGTTAAGAAAAGAATACCAGTAAGGCTGATAAGATTTTTAATTTCTGTTAATCAACCAGGGAACAAACAGAGATATCAATCCTTTCAACTGAAATGCTACCATGGATGACTGTGATTCACAGCGATGTATTTTTAATGCCTCCTGGTGTTTGCTACTGGCACAATGAAAACTCAGTAACCACAGTTATTAAGCAGGTATTCTTTATTATGGCACTGGGCTGTGGGGGAATCACTCTTCCAATCACATGCACCAAGGGTTAGAAACCGCAGGTTCATATAGAGAGGTTACATACATATGCATTACACTTCTCATGAATCTCTTACATATTCAGTGGATCATTATAATAATTCTCTGCTCATTGTTGCTTGTGCACATTAATGTGGTAGTGGTCGTCTGACTCATTCTGGTGGTCTTTTGATGAAGGCTCGTAGTCTTTGTCAGCTCCACACTTTTAACCTCAGTGAAATGTGCCGCTCCAACCTGCTTGATGACCACCAGCTGTTCCTGCCTTTCCTTATCTTCAAGGCCGCCCTGTCTTGTACTGTTCTTTAAGACTTCTTTTATCACTAAGGCTCTAGCAAAGATATAGGCAGTGTTCCCATATCTTATATATATTTATATATCATATATCTATATATGCCCAAGGATAAGTCCATGTGACTGTTATTCAGTGTTAGCAAATTCTTAACTATGTGTTAAAATATTCATCCTACTCACTACAGATTATTGACTTTTCTTCTATCACTACCAAGTATGAAATACTTACATATAAGAACTAGATGAGTTAAGCAATTTATTCGCTAGCATATAAAACAGTAGGTAAGTGCTTGTATTATGGAAGTATTTGAAAGTTATGTGGCCCATCACTTAAAAATTAGCCTAGCATGAGGTCTCATCCCACTCAGTGGACAACAAGGGAGGTGAATCTTTGTGATCCTCCGAAAGAGGCTGTCCCTGCACGGCAGGGCCGCCGGGGCGGCAGAGTCACCACAATGACTCCGAGGAACAGTAACAAAAAAATGTATTAGTTCTCCCTGTAGTGAGGAGACAGCTCTGTTTAGAAGACAAGAGTTGCTCAACTTGCTTCCTTGCAACTGCAAAATCCTTTGTACCTTGGGCCTCCTAAGATAAGAACAGGAGAGGGGATGTTGAGACACCAAAAGGCAGAATAATTACTGCTTGTCTCGTGAGCCTTAGCTCATCTTGCAGGGCCTGTAGATAAGAACTCATTGTTAACAAGAGGGGCTACCACAGACAGGCCGGACCATTAGAAGCCTGGGACACGTCAGCATTTTGAACCAAAGGTGAAAAGTACACCACGAGGAAGACTGGGAGCCTTCCTCCCGAAGACCCCCAAAGACCCCGGCCCACGACCACCAGACAGCCGTGTGCAAGCGCCAATGGGAGGAGGCCTATGTTAATGAATTCCCAGAACTGATTACAATAATCCAACCCCATATATTGAATATGTAGCTTACTCTATTGAATATGCATGATTTAGTGTAATAAATATCTGCTTGCAGGACACCTTGGTGTGCAAGTTAGGAGGAATGATCCCAAACAAACATAGCTACTTTACAACTATCCTAGTCTGATTGCCGCACGTCACTCCCTAATGAAACAGTCAACAAACAGTACAGATAAAGGTGTTATTTTCGTAGGCTATTAGGAAAAGGAAGAAAGAGTTATTAGAAAAGAGGAAAAGACAGGGGGAGTGAGAGAGTGATTGAGAGAGAAGGGTAAAGACAAAAGTTTACCACCACCCGTGGATCCAGCGACGACTCACTGGATCATTCCAAGGCTTCAGTTCTTCAGTGGTGGGTTCACACCGATAAATATGTTTTTGTCCCTTTATACCCTTGAGATATATGGTGGCATTCCCAATTTCCACGGGCAGTGGTGTTGATTTGCATGAGCCCCATGAGCTCGCCTGCCATCCACCTCCCCAACGGGGCAGTCAGCAGGAGCACTTAGCTAAAGAAAAGACAGAGTCCCACCTACACAGAACTTCCCTCTTCCTTTTGTTAAAGCCTATCTGCAAGGAGCCAAGGCGGGGGGTGGAAGGGTGGGCACAGAGACATTGGGAGCAATCAACACTTCTCCATCTCCAGACAGGTCTTTCCAGACCTTATCACCACACAAGGTTTGAGGCACACAATAGCCAGGCTCTTACACATGCTAAATCAAGTTTGTTTTGAAATCTGTTCTATAGTTATCTTCCTTTCCATAAAAAAAAAAAGAGGTGATAATTAAGCTCTAGCACTGACTGGGATTAAGCCTGAAGCGAAAAATTAATGCAGCATACTACTACTAACTGGAAAAAAAATTAAAGGAACAAAGTTAGATAATTTTCTAAATTTAATTTCCTAAACGTACAAAACCTCATTTAAATCCGTGTTTCTACACACCTTTTTTTATTCATTCACATGATTTGAAAGGCACATATAAGAAACAGATTTTTTTTCTATATGTTTACACTGATAGAATAAGATATATTAACAGTTCAGAGGTATATGCTTCTGACAATGTTCCATTCTCTTTACCCATCCATATCATCACACTGACTGCATTAGCAGAATTTAATCGTCATGTAGTATACAAAAGATCTCTAAGTGACCATATAAAGAAGTGGACATACACCAGTTTGGAAGAATGGTGAAACGCTGACTTCTTGCAGCCCAAATGCAGAACAAAAGCCATGTGATAGAACATGATATTGTCTATGTTAGATAGTTCTGTGGAAAATTATGATGAGAAAAATTTTCTTGCACAGCAAGAGGAGATTGTTATAAATAATTGAGCAGTATTATACTGATGGCAGAATGCCTCTCACGAGGTGTTCTAAACTGTCTCACTGTAGAATAATAAGGGACAAGGAGAATCTGCAAAAACAGAAAACAAAAGAAAATAAAAGTGTTGGGGTAACCATGATCTCAATAGATTGGTATGTATTATTTTTTTGAATAATCCTAAATTATTTTATCAGAAGCCTAGATTAGCTCATTATTTCTGAATCTCAGTAAGTAAATACAATGAAAAAAGAAATTAAAATTTACATGAGAAGGAAACTCTTCCATAAAAATGTGACAAGTATAACAAAGAGAGGGAACAGTTGATTTACTGAAACATTGATATTTCTTTTCATTGATCTTGTGACTAGATATAAAACCTATCATAAAAATTGTTTTGATGGTAAATTGGTGAGGTGCATCATTAGTCTATATCAAGCAGTATTAAAAGTGCTTTCATTATTATTTAGATTTCTATTTTAGAAAGATCTTTGATATTACCACAGATATATTGAAAAATTAATGTCCTGAAATATGAAATTATATAGTCTTCAGTCTTCTTCCTTAACCTCCCACGTTGCATATTTTGCCTTTTTATTGATTTTAAATTATTTGTAATAATCCTTTTTTGTTTACAAGCATGGTTTACTAAACGTGGTTTAGAATTTATATATCATTATTTCACAAGAATGCTATCTACGTAGCTACATGAAATTACTCTTTTGTTATGCTAAATTAAAGAATCATGTCATCATAGCCTTAAAATACTTCAAGGAAGATAAGCCAAAATAAGTTATGCCTCTGATGTTCTAAACAGCTGTCTGCCTACCACTTTTATTCAGATGTCTACATCTGTCCTCTGAAATCTTGTCTGCTCTATTTCAGTAACAGTTCTGTCTCAGCCACACAATTCCAGTGTTTTCAAATACCATAAGCAAGTGATTTTACTGAGATAGATGACTGCAATGTGATGTTTACTCAGTTTTATGTAATATATTTTAGTATTCTTTCTTACACTTTCTGGAGTTATTTTTTTTCCAAAAAATTAACATATTTAGTGTTTTGGGTTTTTTGAAACATAAAATATGTGCTGATATAATCCAGTGTTCTCCCAGCCTTTCTCTAGATAGCAGTGGGAAACAAGGTACCTTAACCAAGTCTTCTGAGGAGCAGCTGAGGGAACTGGGGTTGTTTAGTCTGGGGAAAAAAAAAAAAAAAAAAAGAGGCTGAGTGTAGACCTTATAGATCTCTATAGTTCCCTGACAGGAGTTTGTAGCAAGGTGGAGGTAATTTATTCTCCCTTGTAACAAGTGACGAGACAAGAGGAAATGGTCTCAAGTTGTACATGCTTAACTTCAGAAAATTAGGAAGTTAACTAAAATGTCACTTGAAAAGTTTTCACCAAAACAATTTAATAATTTCACAAGATTACAAACGATAACTATAAAAGGAGAAATTTGTATTGCATTATTTGTAAATGAAGATAAAACTATAAGATCTAGTACTTTATTGTTTCATCAGCAACACTGGACAGGAGAATCACGTATACCCCTGCTGCGTACACACAGGAGTTGTCAACAGCAGTGGGACCTTCATGCTAAACAATCCTGATCATCTACATTGCTTTCATTTCTAAAGTTTTTTTCTCTGTAGATCTCTCATTACTTCATAAACCTTGATTAATCAGGGCTTATAATGCCCATGGAAGTATGCACAATACACAGAGCTCATTTCGGGCAATAGCGAGCTGGATCATAAGTAGAATTAAAGGTGGGTTTTTTTTTAAAAAAAAAAAAAGTTGAAAAGTATCCAGAACTACAAGAAAATTCCACAACTTCATATTGGAAATCATTTGTGCTGTCACAGTCAAGGTATAGGTTTTAAATTTATCAGATGCTGTGGTATATATGCTTATCACACAAATAGCTATTAAATACAGTTTTACCTCTCTATGTAGTTTTCATCTACTTTGTCTTCAGTATTATTCACTGAAATAGAGAACTGTCCATCTGAAACATAGGGGTTCGTGCATCCATGTGTGTCAGAGGAATTGCCTGAGTGCATGGCATGTTTATTATAAGTTCCTCAATATTTCATCTATTTGCTTTTCTCTAATCTTTGTGGTTTCATATCTAATATATTAAAGACAGTCTAATAAATCATGTTTTTCCTTTTAACTGTTAGACTAAAAAAACCACTAGAATGATGCATGAGTGAAATAAAATAGAATACATTTTTATTCTAATTTCATGTATTTTTTCATCTAGTTAGCAGTATTTTAATTTGGGCCTCTGTATGTTTTACTTGTACTGGGGTATTCCATCTGTTTTGTTTTATAGGAAAATATGTCTATCTCTGCATAATCAGCACATACACTGCAGCCAAAAATGTTTTTTTTTTTCTTTAGTTTATTCCTATCTTCACATTAAACTTGTATCTCCCATTTCCCTAAGAAAATATAGCACAGTATCTTCCCAGCTTCCTTACATCCTTCTATTCGTGGGAAATTGGATTTTCCGGTTTACTGAGATGTTTAATCAAAATTACTTTGATTTGTCCACGGGCATTAGAAAAAGGTAGTTGTCTATAGGTTTGTAACATTGTCAAGACCTGCCATCACAGCCTGTATAGACTGTGGTAGGCAGTGTTAACCACCATTGCTCATTTCCTTGAGTTTGTAGTTTAGAAGTTGCCTGTAGTTAGGATTTGGCTCTGCTGACTGCTATCTGCTACTAATGGCAGAGAGGAGAAGACTTTCTCATTTCACCTGGCATGTGATGCTAGCAGCTTCTGCTTGTCACTGGAGCCAATATCTGGTTGAGTGACTGTTTCTCCACTGTACCACACCATGGTGTTTTAAATAAGTTGTTTAACTCTAGATACTGATCTCACCTTAAAAGTGGTGAAAGTGAATGAGGAAAGGATCCTTCCCTCTTTCTGCTAGATGTGTATGTCCCACCAGATCTGAAGGCAAAGAGTAACTCGTGGTCCTGCAATGTAATTATTGTTCATGTATGAACTTGTTCAGAGTTAATTTAATAATGTGAGGTTGGTGTCACAACTAGAATGGTTGTTTTACATCAGGTGATTAAAATTATGTAGAGCTGCTTGACCTTACAAAGCTTGCTAAAAATCCTTTTCAAAGTTACTTCAGGATGGAAGCAATCAAACATGCTGTGTTCTAATCTAGCTTACCAATGAAGAATGGACCCTGAAGTGACTACTACACCCAGGTGTTTCTTCTATTTTTGTTTTACTGTTCCCACTAGAATACAGTAAGAAACAAATATGTATGAAATATAAACGTTCAGGGTCAGGGAGTGAGCTGGGGGCCCATGCTGTTGGGCTGTATAAATGCACCCTGTTAATTTGGTTACTCTTAGCTCCTAGCTGAAAAGTAGCTGGATGTAGGCACAAGGTCAATGCAATAGTCTTACCAGCCCAATGTCCAGGACCTCAACACAGGTCGAGCACACAACTTTAAACAAGTCTTTTATGTTGTAAAATATAATAACAGATTGCCTATCACAGTGCTCCCAAGTTCCTCAGTCTTTAACACCTTATCCTTTGGGGTAGGAAAATATTGTTATCTCTTTTTATTTATAGGGAAACTCAAGCACAGGGAGGAGAAAAGAAATCCCCATATTAGATTTAGCTACCAAAATGCTAAATGTGAATGTACCCTATCACTATGTGGCTACTTCCTCAAATGGATTCCTGTATTCAAATTACAGCACACAAGAACAGTAAACTCAGTGAATGGAAACTGAGCATAAGTGCATGTATCAAAATGCTGTCTAGAGCTAGTCAAAAGGGAAATGCAGAAGTCAGAGGTATCTTAAGTCATACGTACTCTGCAGCTTTTGGATTTTGCTCATGGTTCCCCTCCCTCATCTTCTTCTCACTCTAATAAAACCGTGAGTAAAATACACAACTGTTCTGCTGAAAATATTGATTGTAAAAAGCATTCATATGGGAACCATAGAATAAACATTTGCATCCAACTAGTGAGACCACATCTGGAGCACTGTGTTCAGTTCTGGTCTCCCCGGTTCAAGAGGGACAGGGAAATACTAGGAAGAGTCCTACGGAGAGCTACAAAGATGATGAACGGACTGAAACATCTGTCTTATGAAGAAAGGCTGAGAGTCCTGGGGCTGTTTAGCCTGGAGAAGACTGAGAGGGGATCTTGTGAATGTTTACAAATATCTGAAGGGTGGGCATCAAGTAGAAGGGGCCAGTCTCTTTTCAGTTGTGCCCTGTGATAGGACAAGAGGTAATGGTAGCAAGGTGAAACACAGGAGGTTCCACCTCACCTCACTTCACTGTGAGAGTGACAGAGCACTGGAACAGGCTGCCCAGAATGATTGTGGAGTCTCCTTCTCTAGAGACTTTCAAGACCCACCTGGATCTGTTCCTGTGTGGCCTGCCATAGGTGTTCCTGCTTTGGCAGGGGTGTTGGACTCAATGATTTCCAGAGGTCCCTTCCAACCCCTACCATTCTATGATTCTATGAACTGATGATATTTCTTCCTTCTCCAGAAGATCTTAAATTCCTTCATTAAATAAATAAAGAAATAAAAGATATAAAAGTGTTGCTTCAAGAATAAGTCCTATAAAGTCAACTCTTCATAGACATGGTGGGATTCAAAACTTTCCAGCTTGGGACCAGAAAAGAAAATACCTGTTAGGATAAGGCTAAGAACACTGATCTTTGTATCTTACTCTGTTCCCTGCAACATCCTGTCTTTATGTCAGCACAAAATTCCTTCTTACCTCTTTAAATGATGTCAGTCTTAGACTTTACATTTTTGTTCTTTTCATGGACTACCTACAGTCTTTCCTGTCAAACCTGTGTCTCTTAATCTTCTATGAATTTTCCTACATCTTTAGTCCCCCAGTTACATCACTGGCTCCATTTCTTTGCATGTTTCTCTCCTCTGATGTCTATTTCCATCTCCAAACTGTTCTAAAAAATTACAACTTATGTGTGAGTAGTGTGGGATGGTGCTGCTAGAGAATGTAGACAGAGAACTTTAGAGGACAAATAATTGTGTGTGAAGTTCCTTTTTCTTTTTTTTTTTTTCCAAGAGTCTGGGCAATTGTAAAGGTTGTTGTAAAAGGCAATATATGTAGGTCAGAGCATGAAATAAAACAGATGGGAAAAGAGGTAAGATAGCCATGTACAATGTATGGTTATATAGTTTTGGGTCCAGTAATTATTCAAATCACAGGATTTTGCATAATTTAAAAATTACCATACAGCTGTGGGTCAGTAATTTCTGAAACATTTCTATGTGCAGGCTGTGATAATTTTATTGGGGGATAATTTTAAGTAAAGTTTAAACCAATGTTAAATTCAAGGCCATATTTACTTTATAGCAAGAGTAGAACAATTAATAAGTTGAAAGTAAAAGAACTGTGAAATATTAGCAATTATATTTTTAAATGTTACGACTCACACTTTACGAATTGTAGACTTGCTTTAAAATTTAGGAGTTATTTAGTCACCACTCTGAGGGCAGGGTTACTCTTTCAAGAATAACAGCTTTTCAGGACAGAGGGTTGATCTTCAAGTTCTTTATAAAGCACCTTCCAAATGGTCTGTGAGGTAGCAGGAATGAACAATCCCTTGACTCCTGGGAACCTTGGTGAATGAATCTGGAGAGGATACTACAAAACATATCTGCAAAATATACTTTATGAGAATTTTATCTGATTCTTTATATTAACTAAAATGAATCAGAATTTGAGAAAAACAAAAGCATTTGGACTACAGTCACTAAATATGTTATATATGTGAACCAGGTTATGCCCTAAAGATGAAGACTGAAAATAGTTCTTGCTTCTTAAAACTTTTGATTTCACAGTATGTATTATTTATAGTTATTTTAAAATTTCAGTGTAATTTTATGTAAATTCTCATAGAAAAGAAAGGTAATAGAAAACTTGTCTGGGGTCCATTCCATTTTCTTGAACTGCCACAGTCTACATTACTCAAACCTGTATGGCTTTTCTCCTTTCACTCTAATATAGGAAGGTGCTAACAACCAACACTAGAACTAGAATATTGTTCACCTAAATTCTAGTGTTTACACTATACGTGTCTATACCTAAGCTATACACTTAATACCTACTGTAGTCAATGCAGATGGAGTT
This sequence comes from Ceryle rudis, assembly GCA_033439905.1. Lineage (NCBI taxonomy): Eukaryota > Metazoa > Chordata > Aves > Coraciiformes > Cerylidae > Ceryle > Ceryle rudis. The sequence goes on along the minus strand of JAAGNO010008481.1, from coordinate 16,063 downwards.
AGTACAGATGGTCTAGTCGAGACTGACATTTTATAGACAGGATAGCTGTACAGAATCCATTAGCAGCACTGACCAGGACTACCCTGGGAGCTTATACAAATACCCCAAATTGCACATACCTACATTTTCATATTTGAAGCTCTATCCCTCCCCACTCCTGATAGAATGAACTGAATCCATCCTAGTTATCAAAAACAGCCAGGAAATTGTTCAGATTTCTTCAAAGGAAGAAATTGCACCTATTCAGAGAATATTATTGCACTGTGGCTCTAGTGTAGTATCACCACTGAATTCTTATTGTTTAAATTCATCTTCTTCCTATCTCTGTGTGCCTTCATTCCTGCTCTGCAAAAAGTTTTTGTCTGTTTCCACCACCATCTTTTTCCACCATCTCACCTCCATCTGACTGTCTTTTATCCTTTTCCTTTATTCTGTTCCCAGTAAATTTACCTCTGCCTATTTAGATTTAATGAATAAACATATGCCTGTAGAATGAACCTATATTTACTGCTATTACATTATTTATTTTTGTAGCCTTACTTCTTCTTCTATGTCTGCTTCTCAGTCTGTAATATATATATATGTGATTTTCACATTGATTTTTGCAGTGTCTAGTACAGTGGGATGTATTTGTGAATAGTTCTTTACATATTACCACAGTAAACATGATTAATTATGTCTGGCAATGAGATCTCCCTGAGATTTTCTAGCCCTGAGATGTACAGCCTGATTAAATCCTGCACTTATTTGTTTATATTTACTTAAATAAACTAATAATTTACAAGCGTTCACAGTTCTCAGTGCACTAACACAATAAAGTCACATCAACAATAAATTCAACCATAAGGTCTTCAGTGATCATTTTGGTTTCCTGCAGCTTCAATGAGTTTACGATCTCTCTTTCCTCTTACATTTAGTGTTGAATTTATTTATTTCTGTTTCTTCTCCTTTCTGCTCTTTTTCTCTCTCTCTTTCTTGTGGTTTTGTTGTTGTTGTTGTTTTTTGTTTTGTTTTGTTTTGGTTTGGTTTGTTTCCTCCTGCAATTCTGACAGTTTTCTGTGGCATCTGAGAAAATCATAACTTCCTGAACCTGTAGAACAGAGGCTTAATATAACACCATGGGTCCTCCAACCAAACTATCTGTGCCTAAGTTATTTATCTGTACCGTGAAAAGATTCCTATGAGATCAT
>JAAGNO010008480.1:102503-117834 GCA_033439905.1 Ceryle rudis | reverse complement strand
AATTAATTTTTTTTTCTGATTTTTTTTTTTTTTTTATTGTATAAGAGACTTTCTGTGAACAGTTCTCTGTTTTACAAATTACCTACTAAAGGATCTTAGGATCACAGGATAACCAACTTCAAAAGGGACCTCATAAGGTCTCTAATCCAGCCTCCTGCTTCAAATAGTGTGAGCTATATGATATCAGAATGGGTTGCTCAAGGCCTGCCAGACCCTGAAAACCTCCAAGGATGGAGACTGCACAACCTCTCTGGGCAAATTCTTCAGCTGTCTAACTATCTCATAACAAAAAAAGGCATTTCTTATATCCAGTGTGAATATCATTTCAATGTTTATTCTCTTTTGTCATCCCACCATACAACACTATGAAGAACCTGACTCCATCCTGTTTACAATCTCCTCATAAGCATGGGCAGGCTGCTGTAAGGTTCTGCTCTGAGACCATCTTTCCTCAAGGCTGGGCAAGCCTTGAGACCAATGCGATTTTTACCTTAGGTTTTTATGAATAGTGATATAACTGGGAAGTGGTTTTCCTAAAAAATAATTTGGTTGCTCACATATGATGTCATTTAAAACATTGTAACCATTGTGTGGGGCAAGATGTCAAAGACTGTTGAGAATTTAATAAAAATAAGTAAGTTGTATCATAATCTTTCTTTTGTATACCAGCTGACAAAATGACCTGTTTTTACCTAAGCTTGATATTTGTTTAATCTGGTATCTCCTTGTTTCTGGTTCTCATGGTCTGAATGCTCTTCCAGAGACAATAGTTCTATGGATGTCTATAATAGCATAGGAACTTCTAACAGTTTCACTATCCTTAAAGCTCCTTAAATGCCCCAAAAGATAAAAAATCTGTAAATCAATGTATTGATGATTGATTTACCTATAGTATAGCATATGGGCAAAATTCTGAATGGTGCACTAAAGGTTAAAGAGGGAATTATCTAAGTACAGGTGTAGGAGGAAAGCAAAATAAAATTAATAGTGTCACAAGGATGCAACTGAAGCCCGGTTTTGGCATTATAATGCCTCACCTCATTGCACGGAGCATGTTGCTAGTAAATCAGTTCTGTCTAGAAGACAAATTAGTTCCCTATCCCAAAAAATAAACTAGAAGGAAAAGCAGGCAGAAAAGAGATCAAAATAAATTAATGTTGCCCCAACTTTTAGTAGATTCAAAATAAATTTTTTCATTCTTGATCATTATTATTCCCATTAAAAGCAATTATAATACTTTAAAGTTCACAACACCTTGCCAAGTGCCAGCATTTTTATTACCATGGTAAATTGCCAAATATCTAGAAATGGTAATTTAAAAATAGAGGAAAGTTGATGATGAGATATTTCCATTTCAGCTTTTAGAAACATTCAAATGAACAATGTTATATCTTTTGAAGTTTAGAAAGTACTTTTGGAAAAAAGCAATTAATTTCCATTTAAAAGGTATCATCTGAGTAAGAAGCATCATTACTATGTTGTACTTAAAAAATCATAAGATGGTTCTGTAAGAGTTGTTCACATTGTTCTTTCCTCTGACCTTTTTTCTGTTGTGGTTATGAAAGGAATTCCTTTCCCAAATTAATGGCAATAATTTTAATTCTTTATACTATTCTGAGCGCATGCTGCTTAATGCTAGATTTCACACATTATTTCATCTATCATTAAACACAGGTACAACTTTCTGTTCTAAATGTCAAAAATCCAAATAGAAAAAAAAACAACAAAGGCCAAAAAAAATGGATTATTTTTTTAATCTATAATGTGTTTGAAAGAAGTTGTTCCACATATTCACAATTTTTTTATGGAATTTGCACTAGGATTCACTTTTCAAGTTCAACTACTATGTTTATTCCATATAAGAATATAAAACTTTCTAACTATCTATCCTACAGGTACACAAGTTAATAAGTGGTCACATTCCTTCTGAGGTAAAATTCATCTCCATCAAAAATACTCAACACATACTCTAATAGTAAAGAATTATCCTGTCTAAGAAGAAAACATGTCCATTGTTTTCAGTCTGAGGACTGACATGATTGTCTGAAACCCTTCATGATTTTCTCAAATATATTTGTATTCAAATCATAGTTTCTTATTTGATTGATTTTAAAATTAAAAACCCCATACTTTAAAAAAAATTACAGAAAATTGTTTCTGTCTTCCAGCTGTCCAAAAGACTGCATCAGATTTTCTCCTCTTTCCCCCCTTCATCCCCTGCCCTGCCTGGAACTGGAGTTCGGAGATGCAGTTATCCCTTTGTATGCATCCTCTGCTATCATTCTTCTTCCTACATTAACCAGGACTACCACTTAGGATCCTATAGCTGGAAGCCAGTGCTCTGACCTCATCAGTAAGCTCTACTTCTCATTCTTTTAAGGAAATACCTTAGCAACAGTAGGCTAGACAGGACTAGGATAAGAACTCTTTGTATGTGTTACATACTGAACCAGAACATGAGGATTCCTTACAGAAAGCTGCAAAATGAGGAGGAAAACCTGTCGTAGTCTGACAATCCTTCCTTTTATTTGTAATAAATAGAGAGAAAACAAATCCCTTCTCTTTCTAATGCCTGTTCCATATTACTTCCTTTTCCACATTACAGTTCCTAAAAATGCAGCATTTACCTTTCACTCCAGAATTTCACTAGCAGAATTGCCAGACACAGTGCTATAGGTAATGCACAGGGAGAACATCTGCACTAAGCAGGGACAATGTCATTATTTTCTATTTTTGAATACAAATACCAGAATGTCACTGGGTTTTGTCATCTCTGAAACTAAATATAGATTAACTCATAGCTGGAAATCATTTCAACAAAAATTAATTATAGATAGCTAGAATTAAGCTTCAGCCTCAGCACGTCTGAAGTACCCATTTAATACCCATTTAGAGCAGCTAATTATTGCCAACAGAACAGCAAAATAATGTGGTGTTATTTCCTCAGTTGGAAATGTAATTACAATTTGCGTTCCTTATAAGTTCTTTAGAATCAAATCGGTATTAGTAGTACTAACCAATTACTATAAATTAAATTACTAAAATGCATTTACATTCTAGGTTGTGCAAAATTTTCATGTTTTGGAAATGATTATGTATTACTGTATGCTATTAATTTTCTTCGCTATATAGTACTGTAAAAAAAAGTCCATCTATAACTCCAGACATCTTTTCTTATAAAGATTGAAGTGCAGTTCTAGTTTGGTATAATCTGATTTTTTATTCCTGAAAGAAGGGAAAAGCTGGAATGGGCTTACTATGAAAGGGAGAAAATTATTTTAACCTATGCATTCATTAAGAGTTCAGATTAATCCAGGGAACACTTTTTTTCAGGAAAATTGTTCTTTTCCTAAAAATCTTGAAGAAGCAATTTACTTTTATCACTCAGTAAAGGCATTCTTCATTAAAATAAGTATTGTTCTATTGAAATACGTGGAAGTGAAGAAAGAAGGGTATTGCTAAAGTACAGGCAAGTATGTAAAAGTGACAGGAGTGACAAGTTTGGAAATTGGAGGATTTGAACCTCCTATTCAAGGGGAAATTCCATTTTGAAAAAAAGACCTAAAAGTACTTGTGGACAACAAGTTGAACGTGAGCTAGCAATGTGCCCCTGTAGCAAAGGCAGCAAATAGCATTCTGGGTTGCATTAGGAAGACAATCATTAACAGGTAAAGGGAAGTGATTCTTCCCCTCTACTCAACATTGGTAAGACACATCTGAAGTGCTAGGTCCCATTCTGGGCTCCCCAGTAAAAGAAGGACATGGACGTACTGGAACAAGTCCAACAAAGGCCCATGAAGATGCTTAAGGGATTGAAGCATCTGTCAAATGAAAAGAGGTTGAGTGAGCTGGGGCTGTTCAGCCTGGAGAAGAGGCTCAGAGAGAGTCTTAACTATGTATATAAATACATGACAGGTGGCAGTAAAGAAGACAGAAGTCAGTTTCTTCTCAATGTTACCCAGTGAAAGAACAACGAGCAATACACAAAAATGGAATACAAAAAGTCCATTTATATATTAAGAAAAATCTTTTTTTCCTAATGAATTTTGAGTTCTTACTTCCACAGTTGTATACGTCCAAGAGGAGAGATATTTTCCCCTCTTCTGTCTTGCTGACAGTTCACTGTTTAGGAAGCTCAGAAGAGGATTTTATACCCTTTAAAGCTGTAGTAGGCATATATTTTTTCAATTCTTAGGATAGTTCTCAAACCATAAAAACTAATAAAAAGATCAGGAATTGAGCATAGAAATTCACAAAAACGCAAGGATGGCATTTGTTGTGACACTGAAATTTTTTTGGTGCAGCTGTATTGAAGTCATTAGCAGCAGTCACTGAGGATCATAAATATTTTTGCCCAGTAAAATAAAATTTTTCAGACACAAAAAAAGTGTAGGTTTTTCCTGTATCCTTGTACAGAATACTGAATACTTGAACGTTGAATCACCATGTGAGAGATTTTTAGCTCTAGCCAAGGGCAGTAACTACATAGTCTAACAATTTTAATTTTGCTTCATTTTTTCTCCTTAAGAGCTTTTTCTCTTTAAGAATTATTTTTAGCTGTTTTAAATCTAAGGTCTTAAATATATATCACAACTATTTTATGCCATCTTACTGTCTGATTTCTCAGATTTCATATCTGTTCTGTGCTTATATTTATTATTTTGGCAACTGCTTTCAACCATGTCTATAACCAGCTGTTTTGATCTTTGAATCATTCATGTTAATTTTAGTTTGATTTGGCTTCCATCCAGCTACAGTTGTCAGGGATAATACAAATCCCACCACAGTAATGCTAGAGGATTTAGGATCGTCCCACAAATATTCTAGTCTTAAGTGGATTTGTTTCATTCATCCCCGCTACATCCTCTTCTTTCTCAGCTTTGGATCAGATTTGGAGAATGGAGAAAAGTATATTCGATGAGTCGCCATGGTCCCTGAACCTCAACAATCTCATTTTGTTAGCAATTGTTCTCCAGTTTCTTTTATACTAGCTTGTTTGACTGTTAAAGAAGATCTTCCACCTGGTTCAAGTCTTTCTAAAACAAGAAGACTGTGAACAGCATTCAATCTCTGCAGGACACAACACCACAATTCTTTGTTTTATGTAGAAGTGTTTGACTGTTATTTGCAAATAGACCTTAAAATCTGTAATGAAATGTTGTCTTTATTTAACATTGTTTCTACCTTGGCAAACAACTAGTAACATTCAAAAGATTTTATATTTCAATCTAAAAAGGGATTAGTAGTTACTATTAGAAAGCACTGAATAGTTGGTACTGAAAATCAGTTATAAATTAAAGGCTGGTTTGAAAGAAAAAAAAACACAATAGAAACTCATTTTAATGTATGAAACTACTATATTCATCCTTTTCAGAATAAACCCCATTTTTATTTCAAAACTTGTTTTTTATTTTTATTAAATGTAAAAAATCTAATGAAATATTTCAATATTACAGAAGTGCTGCAACTGAACGGTTTGCTTCTAAAATCTGTAAGCAAATTCTTTGTCCCATTTCAGAACAAAAAGCTAGATCTTATGGAATTCTCTGTACCATGAAAAGAAATTGCCTTTATTATTGATGCCAGTCAATGGAAAGTTAATATCCACATCAGTCCTTGTCTTACTATGTTTTCTATTCTAGTTTTTATAATGAAAAATAAAACTATTTGCTTAACTGCACAGTATAAAGTACTTAATTAATTTCGTCCTGTATTGTTTTACAGTTTGCATACTGTAGTAATTTTTTTTATTATTATTTCATTTCTGATTTTCAGCTTGTTTGTGAATATACCTCTTTGCAATACATTTAGAGACAAATACAGAATAATACAAGTCTCATCTGTCATTTACTTTATTTTTTTAATTCAATGTCTTATAATGGAGTCACTGCATACCTGAACACATCAACTGTTCTCACTGCTAAGCAAAAAAGAGGAATTTCAACATATCTAATGTCCTAGTGAATTCAGCTGTTCCATTTTACTTAAAACAAAACCCATTAAGTTTGCCAATGTGGTAAATTATATACAAACAAAAATTGTTTAAGTGATCTCTCATTTTCAGCTGACAATCACTTTTGGTCAAATGAAGATGCCCTTAAAGTATAATATTCTATTTTATAATTTTTCAGATGCACATGAAATGTTATATAAAATATTTGTCTAGTTAGTAACATCTAATTTTTAACAAGATGAGTATTCCTGAAGGTTGTTTTCTTTAATATACTTTTCCTATTATATTGGAGGTTTCCCCTCTCATTCCTAAGGAATATATTGACAATTTCACATTATCCTATACTTAACAAGTATAATTTCAAGCACTCTTCCAGTTCTCTAGCAGGCTTTCTTCTAAGTTACTGATAGAAACGGCCTGGTATTTATGGTGTCGGTATTTTTAACCTTGTTTTGATATCTGTTGAACATATGACACCCAGGAATGCTGGTATATAGTGTTTATTCTTTAAACTCAAGAGTTTGATATAAGTTTCCCCACATGATATTTGCCCAAAACATGCTATTTTGAAGAAAAGCCTGTGAAAATTCCTTATGCTAGAGGTTAGGATAAGAAATCCCTGATTTTTTTATGAAAGAGGACTACTTGTGTCTGGTGACTTCTGAAAGCAGAATCTTTAGTATGCTTCATGCCTAAAATATCTCAAGATAAAATAAAAATTAACTATTAATTTTGATTATAGAATCATAGAATCATAGAATGGTTTGGGTTGGAAGGCACCTTAAAGGTCATCTAGTTCAACTCTCTTGCCATGGGCAGGGACATCTTCCACTAGATCAGGTTGATCAAAACCCCATCCAACCTGACCTTGAACACTTCCAGGGAGGAGACATGCACAGCTTCTCTGGGCAACCTGTTCCAGTGTCTCACCATCCTCACAGTAAAGAATTTCTTCCTAATATCTAATCTAAATCTACCCTCTTTCAGTTTAAATCTGTTTCCCCTTGTCCTGTCACTACATTACTTGATAAAGTGTCCCTCCCCATCTTTCCTGTAGTTCCCCTTGAAGTACTGAAAGGCCTCTTCCAGAACCTTCTCTTCTCTAGGTTGAACAGCCCCATCTCTCTCAGTCTGTCCTTGTAGAGGAGGTGCTCAAGCCCATTATTTTCTTCATGGCCCTCCTCTGGACCTGCTCAAGCAGGTCCATGTCTTTCTTACACTGGGGGTCCCAGAGCTGGCTGCAGTGCTCCAGGTAGTGTTCTCATGAGAATGGTGTAGAGGGGGAGAATCAACTCCTTCAACCTGCTGGCCACACTTCTTTTGATGCAGTCCAGGATATGGTTGGCTTTTTGGGCTGCAAATGTAAATTGACAGCTCATGTCATTATATAAGTGTCTTTTACAATAAGAACTGGATCAGTCCCTCTGCAGATGTAGCAGATTAGCCATGCATTATTCAGTACCAAAATACACGTGACAATTGGCTTCTGTTATGAAATATACATAATTCATAAGACATCTGTTCTACATTTTCACATTTAAGAGGTACAAAGTGCAAAGGCAAAAAGTGTGAAATGGATATATAGAAATGTTTTATTTCATATCATTTTTTTTACCCACCCTGTTTAATAAGGGTTAAGAAAACAGCCATGTACCAATTTATTCTATATGGATATATAGAAATGTTTTATTTCATATCACTTTTTTTACCCACCCTGTTTAATAAGGGTTAAGAAAACAGCCATGTACCAATTTATTCTATATGTGTGGGGGGTTTTTGTTTTTGTTATGAAAATTTACTGGCTGGTGATTCTCTTTTTGATCATAGCCTCAACAGAATTATTTCAGAGCAGACACCATGGGTCTATTTAGCAGAACATAGAACACAAATATCTGTCAATCATGCCATATATAAAACTTTTATACAGATATAGTTGTAAGTAGATTTTTCTTTTTATGTGTGTATCTGTGACTATATGTACAGGCATATCATAGAATCGTAGAATCACAGAATGACAGAATGGTAGGGATTGGAAGAGACCTCTGGGGATCATCTAGTCCAATGTCCCTGCTAAAGCAGGTTCATCTAGATCAGGTTGCACAGGAACGTGTCCAAGTGGGTTTTGAAATCTCCAGAGAAGGACATTCCACAATATGTATGTGTATGTATATGTATAGATACTTTGACATTGCAATGAAAATAAGAAGCAATTTCCAATGGTCAATCTTTTTCCCTTAGTCTATTTAGTGCTTAGACATACCCTAGCTGTAAGTCTTCAGGACCCAACAAAACCATTTGGCATTCAGAACATCCCTGTTGAGGGTGTTTTATTAAATTGCAAAATAAACAAAAAGAACATTAAATGGTCTCTGATCTCATAACTACTATTCAATGAGAAATAGTATATACATGCCAGGAAAGCTCATTTTTCAAATACTAACCCCGTCTTGAATAGGATAGTGAATAGAAATCTCATTACAGTGGACCATAAGTCTATCCAAATGTAACACTTTGCTTCCATGATTTCACAGCATTTTATTTAACTGACTCTCAAATGACTTTCTAGAAAAAAAAATGTCAAGTTATTAAAAAAAGTTATTGAAGAAGACATTGTGCTGAAATGCAAAAGAAAATAACAAAAATATTGAAGGTTTTGGCAAAGTTAAAAAGGAATTAGAAAAACATTTAAATCATCTCTGAAAAGAAAACCTATTTTAACTGACTAGAAATTTTCATCCAAATAAGTCTACACATTTTTTTCAGGCATATTTATTGTTAATTTATGACAGAGTTACTCCTAGAACTTGCACTTAGAACACAGGATGCTGAGAATAATAAAAAAAAAAACAAAACCCATAATAATTCAATATATATTACTTGATACAAATCAAATGCCTATCATTATAGCACCTAGGAAAACTAATCTCAATGTCTATGAAAATACAGTTTGCTATCTTCTAACTAAACTTAGTATGTATTCTGAAAGGTTTGAAAGATACTGATAAGCATTAGCTTGTACCTGCAACACTAATAAAGTGATAAAGACTTATAGCCTGGAGATTTTACTATCATCCTAGAACCTGTCACCATATTTAAAGACTCCAGTTCACATTATTTTTCACTTCTTGCTCCAGGCTAGTGGGCAGCCTGCAAGGTGAACTCCTCAAAAGGACTGTTAGACCAGAGCATAGAGACTGGCAGTTTAGAATTTCCTATAAAGTCAGACAACTACAGATTCAGAGTACTTCAGATAATAGGTGTAGAAGTTTTTTTCATTACACTTCAGATCTCTGACCCATTGCTTCTCCATCAATTCAGTCTTTTTTTTTTCAGATGAAAGAGGATATCTACACTATTCCCTCCCTACTAAAATACAGACCAGTCAGTACCATCATACACTCTCTGCTTACCAAAGTATTGTTCTGCTTGTTGAGGCAAATACAAATTTCACAGAACCAGTGATTCCTGACAGACTTGTTATGACCAAGAGGTGTGTTTATCAATAAGCGACATGACTGCTATGGCTATTAACATGTGAGTGAAAGCTTTTGTGCAACTGGAGAAAAGATCTCAGCAGCAATTTAATCATTTTTATTCACAAAAATATTTTCAGAGCTTGGACTTTCATGTGCTTCAGTGACCAGGTTCCAAAACTGGATTAGATGAATTTTATACAGTTGTGTTCAGAGAAGTTTGTTTCCCATCTGCAATTTCTTTTGAAGAAATTTTGTCCACTAATAATGACAGCCATATTCTACAAAGCCCAATAATTATTTCTTTTCCTCTGAATAAAAAAACACTGCTTAGCTTATCTGCTTTACCACTTTTCACTTTAAAGTCTAAAGTTAAAGTATTCCTTGGAAAATGGGATGGAAAAATCCTGAGATTGTAAAAGAAATTCTGGTTTTCAAGAAACCTAACTAATGTTCTACACATGCAGAGTATCATGCAGGTAAGGCCATTGAATCCATGATCTCAACATGGAAAAGAGTATCTGAAATACTTCACACCTATGGACAGGAAGCCCTTCATATTCTTAGTCAAATCTCGTAGTAAAACAGACCTGCTGATAAATGGAGAACTTTCTGTTAAAAGTGAGGTCTTAATAAATCTTCAGTGTGTGTTCCTGGCAATAAAGACAAGATCTTGGCTGACCCCAGATGCCACCCCTGGGCCTGTTGTGCTCCCTCACAGGGGCAGGGGTGCACACCCCAGCTGGTGAGGGTCTCTCCAGGCTAAGTATGTTATTCAGCAGTAGCCAGCCAATCCTTACAGCACCCTGACAGAAAGTCTTATGGAGTCAGGATCAAAGAAGGCAGAGACCTACATGCAAGTCTCTTGTGCAAACCAGAGCATGCCTTGAAGAAGAAACATCAGAGACCTGACTCTGAGATTCCTACATTGCAAACCACTATCCACCAAGCTGTTTTCTTCAAAACAAATATTCCAATCTGTTTGACAGATGTGTAGTGAGCACTTAAAACTTTTCATGCAGTAAAAACACAAGCAATTTCTTGGGTAGTTAAATTTGACATAGTAAAACCAGAAGTTTTGGCTCCATATCTCCAATATTCTGAAAGCCTTAAATTTCTGAAGGGAGACAAAGTATCTTTAGAAATAGATTCAGGAAATTAAGTCTGAATAGTTTTTTTCTTACGTGGGAATTATGTGGTGCTCAAAGCAGGCCTGCATCTCGATCTATTAGGCATTATTTTGATTATGAATGTCAGCAGGAATGAGGAAGCATCCCACAAATGTGGATAAAAGACATTTCCAAGATGAGGGAAATTATCTGAGGACCTACCACGTAGTGATCCATGTAACTGAATGGTAAGGTTTAGTTAGACTAAGATCATAAGTGTCATAAGAATGAAGAAAACTAAGCAAATCTGAATACAGTCAAAGTTTTTTAAAAGCATTTTCAAACAGTTAAAGGAGAAAAATTGTAATTGTATTGGGGTACTTCCAGGAGCAATGACTTCCATCCATAGAAACAAGACCCATTGACCTTCCTGGTGAAGTCATTTATTAAGTATAAATTCTTTCAATGAGAGTTTTGTTATTCTGCACTAGATTAATCATACATTAGCAACAACCAGAATTGTTGAACTTCAATGTGAAAAATCTGTTCTCTGTGGAGTAGCAAAGAAACTTGTTTCCCTAATTATATTCATTATAGTCTTGCAATCCTGGTAACATCATCACCTCAAAAATCCAATGTCTTTAATGCAGAATCCTGAACATACATTTACTCCAGGTAACCTAATATTTTAGACATTAATGACAACTGCAGTCAATCTACAATGCATGCTTTGAAATTTAGTGATTTTAGTAGTACAATATAAATTGTTAACTTTTAAGATTTTGCTGAATTATTTAAGATTAATTAACAAATTACAACTGTTCTAATAAACAAGAAATCAGTGTGTAAGAGCTTAATGCTTCCTTTTATAAGATTTTTGTTTTTCACAAGACTTTCTAACATCAGTAATTTTTCTGTACAAATGAGGATGTGTAAGAAACAGAATGATGTTAAACTGCAGTTGCACTGCGGGTTAGAAGGAGATGAGAGATAAGAGTTTGACAAATAAGAAAAGATAAAAAAGCAGAAGAAAAATTAATTACTGTATTTCTAAGAGTTTTAAACAGAATTAGAAAAGGTAGAAAATTCAAATAAAGCAATTGACAGCTGTTGGCTCTTTTCTTAACCACTCACTATATTGCCATCACCTATTGTTATGATCAATGGTATATTATTACAAATCTGCTCAGCAATTGGGTGTACTTGGAACATTTAGCATCAGACAGACTGTTAATTTAAAAATCCCCCAGAGAGGGATTTTTTTTATCATAGCATAGCAACCAGCTATCCAGAGTTGCCTTCATGCCATGGTGAAATGCTTCTTTCAATTCTGCTTACAAATAAAGTGCATTTATTTGATCACTGAAAACTGTTGGGTACTTTAAGATTCATGAGCCACTCTGAATACCTAACAGATACTGCACCTTGTCTTATTCTGTTCCCATCCCTGTTACTATGCACATACGACATTAATTGGCATACCTCACTCAGCTGATCAGAGGATGAGTGTTTAAATGCACTTGCCCTTCAATAATACTCATTTGAACTGTAGAAATCATGTTCAGAATTAAATGCAATAATACAGATATTTATGAAAAATTGAACATATTGAACTCAATCAACATTACATTCAGTTACATTTGGCTCAAGTTGGAAAGGCAGAAAAGATAAGAAGAAAGAGCAAAAGCAATCTCTGTAGTAATCACCCTCTCTCTGACTTGTTTTTGTTTCCTGGCCTTAGAGCCACTCTAACTCAGTGACCAAGTCTTTACTCTGTCTCCCAATCTCTCCTTTTCTCTTATACCAAATGTGAGGAGATGAATGAAACAAGGCTGGCTGCCCAAGCTTCTGTAGTGATATGAAGAAGCTTAAGCTGAAACTCTTAATACATTTCTTAGAGTATTAAACAATGACAAAGAAAAGGTGTAAGCCCAAGCTCTGAACAAAGCATCCCCTTTGTTTGTAGAGCTGGTAGATAAAACACACAATGATATCTGTCATGGACAGAATTAGCTTACTATGTATATATAAAAATGTGGTCTTTCCAGAAGCCCCTAGACTTTCCTGATCTTTATAAACCAAGTCCTGTTTGGTATTATTACTTTATAGAATAAGGAAAAGAGTTGGTATCCAGTTTCACATCTTGAGAGGTCTATTCAGTTTGTAAAGGGTGCCATGAGTTTCTTTATCTGTCAGGATTTTTTTTTACACATTACAGATGGAAGTTACAGGTAACACAAAAATATATTACATTTATGCCATTGCTTCTCTTAAGTGCTAGGGAAAACAAACACTCCCTCTTTCTAAAAAGAAGAAACAAAAAACAAAACAACCCCCAAAACCTAAACCAGTTATTCATTATTTAACCATTTCAGCCAACATTTTAGGACATAAATGTTAGACTATAAATTTCAGGTTTATTTCCACCTCCTCTCCCCTCCCCATTATAGCAGTGAGTGTAAGGGGCAGGGTCAGTGAAAGAGGGAAGCAATGTAATTAAGGCCTATTTGGTTTAGATCAACTAAAAGCTATTGTGGTTACTATATCTTGTTGTCAGACCAGTGAAGAGCTCAGTATGTGTAGCTACTTTTTAAAATTGCAGTGGTGTACTACAATAAGATCTACCCTCCCTACATCTTTAGCCTTGGAATTAAGACATTCTGTGACTAATAATTACTATCTGCTTCCAGCAGAATTATATTTTCTATGTTTCCACAATAGGCCTAGTAGGCCTAGTGCCTCTCTTCATCACTGATTTGAATAACCCTGCTTAAATGCTTTTTAAAAAAAAAAAAAAAAAAAAAACATTCTCATAGAACGTGAGATAAGGACTGACACGTTTGAAAGACCTACAATAAACTGAAAGTTTAACAAAAACCTGACCTTGATAAGCACTCACTATCACAGTTTCTTCTGTGGGAAGAGCAGACTTCTATTACGTGCAGCACAAAGCTCTTAGTTTCAGAATTTGGTCTCAACTACCCCACAGGGAAATTAATGCACAGGTTTCAACAGCCCATCAATCTCACTCTAATGGAGCTTTGTCTTGAATTGGGTGAGGCAAACCTAATACTAGCTGCAAACATCAATGAGTAAGGGAAAAATGCCAAACAAACAGAACTTCAAAAGTAAATTGTGATGAGTTTTTAATAAACTCACCCAGATTCCAAATCATAGTTTATTTAGACAAAGCTGAAAATAATTACCTGCTTAATTAGCTTCGCTTGAAACAGCCTTTGTAAGGTGTTCTGATGCTATTGTGAGAACTCTTGTATGAATATTTAGAAAGACATATTTAAATATTTATTTATTAAAATACAACACTATCATCTGTTCATATAATGCCATAGAGTGGTAAACAGAACTTCAGAAAGATATTTATTGGGATAATAGCACAACAGAAACTAGTAACTTTTGCAGCATACTTCAGTAATGCATGTTCAACACATTGGCAACAAGCAAAGATAAATTTCTTCCTTCTCAATGCTATCACATCTCACTCAAAAGGAGTGCCTGGCAAACCAGGCTCTGCCAAAATACATTTTTTCACTAATGACTTAAGTACTCTGTGAAAGACTCACCTATTTTAATCCCTGTTCTGCCTCTGTGTTATGCTGTCACCTATTTTATCACTCCATAGTCTACTGCTTGATAAAAAGACCAAATTACTATAAAGCAGCTCTAAAAATTCCCATATGCATCTTGGAAAACAAAACTAAAAGAGTGCCCCAGTTGCTGTTCTCAAGATGAAGACTGCCTCAAAACTTAGCATAGAGGCCATGCTGAAGTATGAAATGGAGGAATAGGGGTAGAAAGAGTACTTTTTAGAAAACCTGAATACCAAATTGCTATTTTTTTTTTCTAATGGAATTACAAGTTTTGGTGCCAGGAGCAAGAGCAAAAATATAATATTAAGTCATTTGTCATTTATATGACAAAATAGTGTGGGCCATTCCAATTAGAGGTCGGTCTGCACACCATTCAAAGCGAACAGACTTGTCCAGGAATTCCTTACAAGTTCTTATGGTTGTTTTCACCTGGGAACAGATGTACAAATCATGAAAAGCTGAACTGTTTAATTCATCATCAACCTACAGGCCTTTCAAAATTTGCAATACCCCCCAGTTATGGACTTTAGCATAAAGATGTCTTTGAGCTTGCCTTATATTACTTTTTCTCCAATTATTAGTCTAGAAGCGAAGAAACTCAATTCACTTTTTTACCATCCAGTAAGGATACACTGCAAGAAAAATACATGCTGCAATAAGCATAAAAATTATTCCTGAAGTCTGAATGTGCACACAGAGGAGATTAATTCTGTGCCCTATATTCAGAAAAAGCCCCACTCATAATAGCTTCTGTTTTGTCTGAGTAAGAATGGAACAGGCTTGTACATATCATAAATCCAGCCTCACAAAAGTATTTTGTTGGGTAGTCTTTCCCCACCTTTTTCATGCCCTATGCCCACTGTAACAAGAAAGTAGTAACCAGAAAGAAAAAAAAGACAAACCATCAGTGCTATGACCAGTTGTACAAAATAGAACAGTAATTGCCTTTAAAAGCAAAAGAAACTCAGACAATTATCTGTGAAAATCCATTTCATATTTTTCAGTGAAAACTATGTACATAGTGATTGTGCATTTGTCTGTCCTAATTTACAGTGCTTCAGTGAACGGTTCCAGAAGAGGTTGTTTCCTTCCTTCCTTCCTTCCTTCCTTCCTTCCTTCCTTCCTTCCTTCCTTCCTTCTTTCCTTTCTTCCTTCCTTCTTTCCTCTCTCCTTCTTTTTTCTTTAAAA
>JAAGNO010008480.1:27742-95216 GCA_033439905.1 Ceryle rudis | reverse complement strand
ATAATAATAAAAATGGAATATATACAAATATATACAAAACCAGTATCAAACCCAACCCCCCTGATAGTAATTACATCACCGTCACCACTGATACTGTGGAGCAGGCACAGGGGGAGTCCCAGCCTGGTCCCTGCAGAGATGGGAGCTGTGTTCAGGAGCTGGATTCTGGTACCGGGATCAGGAACACACCAATTGGGAGCGAAGGCAGAATGGACAGAGTCCTCCTGGGATGCTCCAAGGAAGAAGCCAAAAGAGGACCTAAGCCAAGCAAAGCTGGCAAAGCAGTCCAAGAGGGGAGAAGAGCCCGGGAGCCCCCAGAGAGATATACCCTCCAGATCCCTCTGCTTTATACTGAGTATGACATATATGTGATGGAATACCTCGTTGGTCAGTTTGGGGTCACCAGCCCTGTCTGCTCCTCCCTGCAGGTGCAGCCTTTCACTTTCCTGCACCCCCCAGCATGGTACACAAGATCCAGCAGTGGCCTTGGTCTGCACACCACTCCGTGGTAGCAACTCTAAACATTGGGTATCACTGCTAGAAGCAGACACTGCCTGTGAAAACAGGCTGATGACTTCAGAAAGTGCAGTTAGTTAGAAGAACTGAGCTGAAAAATAAAATCACTGAACAGAATTAGTTCTGTTCTCACTCAAAGAAGGACACTGATTCTCTGTACCACCCTTCCGTCAAGGGTATAATTCTGTATATATGATTCTTGAACCAAGATAATGTGCTTACATCATTTCTTCTCCGGTGCAGGGTCTTACTTAAAATGAAATCCATGTAGAGATTTGTACCTTGCCCTTGTACATATAGAAGTTATCAGTTACCTAATTTTATTAGCAGAAAAGATTATATTAGAAGTAAATAACCTTTCAGTTTTCTCAGAAACGAACACCTGAATTATTTATTTCATATGAGTTATTCTGACATTTATATTTTTTGACCTGGCTATTTTTAATGATACAATAATAAAAATCACTGGGATTTTTGAATGTTTAATCAATTTGTCATATGAAAGGACATCTAACTGAATTGTGAGTACAGCAAATAACAAATAAAATTCAAAATTCTTTCCAAATAAACAAGAGCTAAGTGGAGCACTTAAGTGATGCATTTAGCCCATTAAGACTTCAAGGTCAAATTAATATATATTTTTCAATAGATATATAGGAATAAGAAACATTTACTTAAAAAGGCACACTGTTCATAAGCAATAGTATAAAAGGGTAAGATTCAACATACGACATGCAACTCAGAAAACCCCCAAAGGCATTAAACTACATTAAGAAAGATTATTTTCTTTCCTTCAAACCTTCTCTCTGTCTACCTGAGCTTTAATTTTGCATATGGTCAGTTCTGAGTTTTAGCAGAACATGGTGAATATTTGTAACATGTGGCAATACACTAAAACTGTAAAAAGAAATAGACCAAATGAAAAAGCTCTGAGTAGTGACTGTGGAGGAAAAGAACATTCATGATATAAACCTTCAGTCTGAAGAAGTGGGCAAAGGGGGCTTTGTTAGAAGTCAGAATTATGCAGAAGACAGGACTGAGGAAAGGGAAATACTAGGTAGTAAGACAGCTGTTAGGGAAGGAACCCAGAACAGTCCCATTACTTTTTTCAAGTATTTACAAACTCTTCTTTAATCTGATTTATCATGGAAAAAAAAAAAAAAAAAAGTGTATCTACAGGAAAATAATTTGAGATTTTACTCTTACCTCGTAGAAAAATATCCAGAGGACAGATGATTTAGGAGACAGTGGCATAAACAAATAACTCCTTAAGACAGGAGATAAGAATAGTTCCTTGAGACAGGAGAGAAGAATAGCAGCAAAAGAATAACTACTGACTTAGGCAGGCAAATTTTGACAAACTAAACAACTTGGGAGCCCAGCTTGGGGAGATGGAGAATAAAGAACAAGCAACTCTTTAGCAAAACACCATTTGGGAAACAACTATAAGTTATCCAACTGTGTAGAAAAGATGAGCATACTAGGAAATAAGCTAAACAATAAGCTTTTTTTTGGACCTCAGATGGAAGAAATGTTTGCAGAAAGTGGAAACTATAACAGATCATTAAGGATGAAGACAAAAGTAGGTATGAACAAATCAGAAAAGTAAAATCAAAATAAATTCCTTTGTAAGAACATCAGTAGCATGAGGTAGCATATGAAAGGGTTAATTTGAGCATAAGAGGAATTTTTTCAGTGTTTTTTACTGAAAATCTCAGGCTTGATAAGGTGGCTATAATGAATAATACCAGGGACAAAAGAGCAAAATCTTGTCCTTGGTTAAGGAAGGAATAAACAAGAGTGCTTAGATATTTTTCATTATTCCAAACCATCTCAACCTAATGCACTTTGTAACTTAAGGAACTGACTGATGAAACTGCAGATCTTTGAGAAATTGAGAAGGATGACAAAAAAAAAATATTTAAAATCCTATACTTCAAAAGAGAAAGAAAGGAAGGAAGAAATAGGGAATTATTGATTTATTATCTTAACTTCAAATTGCAGAAATAATCTAGGAAAAACCAAACAAAGGATTTTTAGCAAATACAGGAAAAAAAAAAGAGAGATAAAAGAACAGTGATCAGGAATTTATCAAGAATAAATCACATCAAAACAATATTATTTTTCTTTACAACAGAAAAACTGGAACTGTAGAGACATAAAAATCAGCAGAAATATATTTTGTGGGGTTTTATGTATAATAAAGCAAACTGTAAAATCATGATCTGGATAAATAGTGTAGGTGTAGAACTGAGAAAAACAGTGTTTCAGGAATGATTCTTAATGGTTCTCCCTGAACTAGATGGCAAACGGATTTCAGCAGAGTTCTATTCCATATACATTTGTGTCCTCATACCTATTCTGTGTTTTCATTAATGCACTGGGTGGTGAATTCATGAAATAAGGATTACAAATATGCTGAAAAACAGAACGGAACTTGACAAATTTGAGATACATCCTGAAAAATAATTGGATGTTATTTAACACCCTTACTAAAGGACAGTCACCTACATAAATGCATGCACTGAAATAATTGGGGGGGAAATCACTCTGAGAGATGGATATAGTACTTAATAAGCAGCAGACCATAAGTCAATGGAGTTATGCTTTTGCAGTCAGCCAACTAAACCTTCGATTGTCACATATAAACAAAAGACAAAAGCAATAATCTATCGATTTAGACAGCACCAGGTAGGACAAAGGGGAAGAACTTTGTTTCCTACTTGAGGCAATATTTTTCAAGACGGGTGGCTTGAAGGGAGTGCAGAGAAGAGGCACAAATTTGAGAGGTTTTTAAAGCACGATTTATTACAGAATATTGAATAAAGAGATGGATGTGATTAAACTGAAGGAGTGAAACTAAGATACAAGGGGAGAAGAAACAAAATTACCATTCTCCTAAATAAACACTTTGGGAAAGGGAAAGGAATTAACATAATACTATATTCATGTGAATACAAGAAACAGCAATCAGCTTAAATTATAATGAACAAGTTATAAGTTATTAACAAAACCATATTAATAATAGGGCAGTAAGGTAAAGCCTGGGTCACACCTTCTGGGAAAGCTATGGCACCTCCATTGCTGGAGGTGTTTAAGACTAGGCTACACAAATGTCTCTCAGACTCTACTAAATACAATTGACCCTGCCCTGCAGTAGGTGGATGGACACTGACTGGATAACCTCTTGAATTCCCTTCCAGCAATACTATGATCTAACCAGCTGTAATTCTTACTGCATTGAAATCTGTGCCAAAGCATTTAATAATCCCCTTCTTTTTTCCCCATTATGACCTCTCACAAGGAAAGCTAATAATAGCTTATTAGCCTGTTTAAAAGGAAACCAAACAAATGCAACCTCCTCTCACATACCATTCCAGTCAGAACTGAGGAGCAGACTTCTGCATGTCTGTGCTAAGCCTCCAATGTTAAATTTAACAGGGTGTGTCTTTTGCTTGGTAGTGCTGTAAGTAGCATTTAGTGTTCAGCATGTAAGTAAGTAGTATGAAGACCCTCCATGTTTCCTCTGGTAGAGTCAGAGAGCTAAAGGCACTTTGATAACTAAAAGACATCAAGAGATACAAGAAAGCACACATCCCTCAGAAAAACAAAACAAAACAAAACAAAACAAGCCCCAAACCATCCTCTCCTCTCCCCCCAAAAAAGCAAGAAACAAAAAAAAGACACCCATGACTCACTGAGTGGTAACACTGCCCAGAGCTTTAAGAACCAAAACGTGCTGGTTGAATTCCACCTTCAGAGTTTAGGCTCTACTGTTTGAAGGAAAAACTCAACATTTTTTGTGCCTACTATCTGAAAGAGACATGTTTATGTGTATTTATATGCAAGCATAATTACAGATACTAAGTTTTAACTAAGAAAATAAAGACACCATTAAAGCAAAGCAAAAAGAAGTTTTCCTTAAATTAGTCACCCAGAAAACATGGAGAAGTTCTGCAGACTTTTCACCATGAGGAAGAATCCATATGGATTCTGATTCATCAGAGTATGATTCCCATCTCCTATTTCACTCACTAAGATTTTGTGTGGTCTCTATTGGGAGTTGCCATTTCAAAACATAACTAATGTGAGAAATACTGCAGCATATTTCATCAGATGTGTTTGTGGTTTAAGAGAAATATCTCCAGATCAACTATCTTGTACACGTGATTGGAAAGTGAGTGATAGTTTGATAGGAGCTGGACTACAAATATGAAGTATGAAATGTGGTTCTGTAACTTTAAACCACTGAATAATATTGGAACTATATAATTGTCATTTACATAATATCTTTCCCTTGTAGATTAGGAACAGTTTCACAAAAGAAGGACACTTCATAAATTCCAGTAGGTGAGAAAGCTGACTCAGAAAAGTAAATAACAAAAGACACCCTGTGGATGCAAGTCTAAGCTAAGAAAAACACCTAGGTTTCCTGCATCTCTCTGCCTTAGTTGTTGGACTATATTGCAACAGTAGGCACTGCTTAATTGCTTAAGCATTTTAAAATTATCTGTTTAAAAGGAGATTCTTTTTGGATAAGAAGAATCTTTAGAAGAAAAAAAAAAAAAAAGTCACCTGGAAATCCAGTTAATATTACTACACTATGCTTTTCAATTAAAATTACAGTAGAATTTCAAAAGGTTTTCTGAAAACTGAAAGGTTTCACTGATTATGAATTTAATTCATAGTCAACTTAGGAGCAATTAATATCCTGGTAAGTC
Source organism: Ceryle rudis (assembly GCA_033439905.1). Taxonomy (NCBI): domain Eukaryota; kingdom Metazoa; phylum Chordata; class Aves; order Coraciiformes; family Cerylidae; genus Ceryle; species Ceryle rudis. The sequence goes on along the minus strand of JAAGNO010008480.1, from coordinate 89,979 downwards.
TTCCTGCTTTTCTGAAATATAAGCATTAGAAAGATGGCAACATTCCTACTCACTCTGATTGTTCATACTGTTTGGCAGAAGAACACAAACCACTTTCCTAACCTACAAAGACAGGATACTCCAAGGTAGCTAAACAGAGAAGATACTTGAATTTAAGCCAAATTAAATTACAAAAATGAAGGATGAAAGAGAACCTATGTCATGAAAAAGTTTGTTTAACTCATCCAAAAGGATTTGTCTTCACTTGACATTCAGACACTAAAAGATGATCACGAACACTTTATCACTGAATTTTTTTTTTTTTAAAGTACTCTTTGCAGAAATGTTATATTCAAAATTTTATAATCTTCTTCATATATTGACTTGCAAGGACCAGACACTAGTTTGTTCCAACCCATAAGGCCTTAGGGTGAAAGGGTAAACTGCCAGATTTAAGATCCAGATATCGAAACTCCTGCTTTTGGCAAATTGTATGTTCACATGAAAGCAATTTCATTCACTTAAAAGAAGTTGATATAACATAAGGCACAAGTTAGTATGAAGTTATTAATATTGAGCCCACATTAAGGGCCTACAGAACTTATTCTGGAGTATCTGGAACCCACTTGAATTAATTTTATAAGATAAGGAATTTTGCCTCAAAAAAGGACTTCATCCTCCTTTTTATATGTTGTTATGACTCCCTACCTCCCCCTCAACACATTTTTTTTGGTTAGCTTATATATGACAGATACAGGGAAAAATTACATTTAACTTACTTTTGGTCCTGTACCAACAAGAGGGTTATTAAAAGCAAGCTGTAGAAATCAAAAGCCTTTTCTCTTAATTAAGCCACAGTGGAAATTATAAGTCACTTTCTCTCTGATATTCTCATTTTTGCATGCCATGAGCCTTATTCTGAATGCAACAGATCAGGCAGTGAGGTGGCCCTATGCAACAATTAGGAAGTGAAATCCACAATAAACAATCTCTTTTTTCAGGCTTTTTTTTTCCCTTCAGTTGTATTTCATCAGTTGTCAGCTTTAAAGGGTGGTTTAGGAGGAATGTTAGGTTCGTGCTTATTTCCTCTTTTTGTTTATGAATAGGAATGGATTCAGATTCCACCAGTTTAAGCAGATAGTGAATCTTGACCATGTAAATGAATAACAGAAGCCCAGCTTGGAAAAAAAATTGGTAACTGTACACTGCTTTTGTTTCATAAGTTAATTTAAAAAGAAAAAAGCAAACAACATTTTAACTATCTTTCAATTTTTATCATCTTGGGTTTTTTTTTTTTTAATCCATTCTCAAAACCTTAAAATGCTTCAGGCTAAAGAAAAAGCTTTGTTGTCCATTAATTATAAGACTTCATTATGAAATTTTTTTTTTTTTTTATACATGTAAATAAAAATTAATTCAAAGTATTTTTCTAAACTACTTAAAGATTATTATTTGAATGACCATAAAATATTAGAAGTGTGAAAACTCACTTGTGTTTAATAAGGAAGAACAAAGGGGAACAACACTGTTTATTGTCAGGCTTTTCACTTGAAACAAAATGCAAAAGCCAGCATAGGGATGTACTTTCTGTTGTTCCAGTTAACTTTGAATCAAGAATAATTATAGTTATTGAAAGCAGAGAAAGGAAATTTCGGAAGAAACAGTCTGATCAGTATATCTATTATGCTAATCATTCATTCCTGTTTGTATTGTTTTATTATATCTTTCATGACTATAAATAGAAGAAGCTCTTGTAACCAAACAGAAAGGTATATAACTGTATTATTACAGAAGTCAGTTTATAATATTTAGCTCATGAATAAAATATAAAATAAATAAATACATGATTAGATTTTTCTTTTAATGAGTGACGAAAAGCAATCCCAAGAACATTTGCTTGTTTGGTTTTTTTAAGGCATATTACTGAAGTCCTAAATTGAAAGCTGGAACCTCTGCAGAAAAACTAGCTAAGAACATTCCATCTTCACCACTTTTTCAATATGCATATGAAGAAGTGTTGAATTGGGAGAATGACACCAAAACTGTCTTTGACTGTTTCAGTTTGCTTTTAAACAAGTTCAGCCTAGTTTTTTATATTCATTCCCCATTCACTTGATGAACATTCAGGTGTTCATAAGTGACTTTTTTCACAAGAACTATTACCAGGTAAAACAAAACAAAACAAAACAAAACAAAAAAACCAACCAAACAACAACAACAACAACAAAAAACCAAAACCAACCACCCCCATCCAGAGACAAGGAGACAAGGGCAGATTCTCATCTATTCTTTGGTCTTTTACATTGCTTAAGCAGTGTATAAAGGACAGAAAATAGCAGCAGTGGACCAAGTGCAATTCCTTCCAATGCATCTACCAAACTACCCTGCCATATGTAATGCATCACAAGCTGGGAAAAAAAAACCTCCAGTGGGAACGCTTCTCCTGGAATTCTTTAGTGGTATATTATCTATTGTAAACTGAAGCTACAAGGCATAAATTAGAGTGGTTCAGAAGCTATTCATATTTACTTTGGGTACAGAGTGAATGCAATCATTCACAAGAAGCAGAGACTTGCCACTGGACCCCAAGAGCTCCACCCTCTTGTTTCAAAAAGAAGCTGGGCTTAAGTTCACATTTCAAATTTTCACATTAGTGGTTGTATATGTTCACAGGTAAAACCAAAGACAAGTTTTTCTCCAAAGATCATATCTATGAAAGTAACTAAACCAGGCAAGAATGTGAGCATGCATTTTGCAGTTCAGACCAAGCAGAAGCATGTTGTTGTTTTATGTCAACAGTTAGTGCAGGTGATGGACACTTCTCAGTCTGGGAGCATGAGGTATGGAGCCAGTTTACATAGGTTGCTGCATAAATTAATCCTAGTCCTCTTTAAACAAACAAAAAGCTGTTGAACTTTCTTATTTTTACTTAGAAGTATTTTCCCATTTTGAATTAGGAGAGTTTTCTGACTCACCATCAATTTGGGACAGTCATTGCTAATGAGTTTACAAAATGGAAGAGGTAATACAAATTGGAGAGAAGGAGAGAAATAAAAAGCAATGCATCTGATAACCTTGTGTAGAATAGGACACTGCTCTTCTTAAAACCCCTTGTCCTGATACAAGGCATTCGATGATTCAGATGTGGTTTTCAGCTCTTTGCAACTGAGGCTCTGCAGGCTCACACAATTACACACATGCATGTGATAAAGTACAATTTAATCTAAAATCTTCGCTCAGTCATTAAATCTTTCAGTACCTTAATATATTCAGGAATGATGCTGTGGGCTAAGCCAGTGTAGCCAAGTCACATAGCACTAAAACTATTATAAAATTCCATGATATTTCTTTTTCAACTGCTTCTTCTTGAGAGATTCAGAGAGCTTGTAATTATTGTGAACGTGTTCGAAGTATAATTCTGACCAATCCGAATTACTTCACACAAGTAAAGTACATGGTATAAAATACTCCTAGCAGATCTTCATAGTGAAGTCATGAAAGAAACTTCTGTAAGAATAAATTAAGTTAATAAAGACAGTTGAGACCACTTTGTGGATGTGCAGCAAAAATGGAAAATCATATGAGCAGTTTTATTTCAGTGTAAATACTATGTATAAATGGTAGGAAAATCATCATTATTACAAAATATTATGTAGCACTTAAAATATGACCATTAATTTGTAAGGAAACATATTGTCCCTTTTCCCCTAAGTTCTTGAATTCTGCTGAAGGTGGTAATGGAATATAACCTTCACAGAGACATAAACTTCAAAATGTGTTCTTATTGCGGTTGGAGTACTGTATCCATTTTTTTACAGTCATCAGCATTTAACTTTCAAATAATTGAGAGAATGGATAGCTGTTTCTGCTTATGTAGAAACACCAGGAAGGCAATAAATCAGAATTAAACAAACAAACAAACAAACAAACAAAACAAACCCCCAAACAAAACAAACAAACAAACAAACAAAAACTTAAACTACCAGGATCCAAACTTTATATGTTTAAAAATTGCTGGAAATGGCTTATTTCAGAAGTCGAATGATAGATTTTAGAATTATGTAGCTGACAAAATTTATATGTGGTACAAATAATTTAGGGCACAACAGTAAAAAATACAAGATGGTAATGTTTTAAATGAGAATCAACATATTAATTTGTTGTACAACAGCTAATTGTTGCCTATTAAAACATTTGCTGATCATTTAGAAGTCTTTTTTTTTTTTTATTCATTATGTGAACATTAATAGAAATGGTGATGAAAAATCAGAATAACTGTTAATTCAAATTATATGCTTACTTGAAAGTAATTAAAACAGAGAGTTCTGCTAGTGCAGATGTGTAAAACTCACTAGATTTCTAATCTTACAGAATTTACGACCTTTCCTCTGAAATCTGAAAAAGTAAATTCCCCTCCTCCAGAGAAGCAGCAGAAGCCAGTCCACAAGCATATTGAAACTACATTAACTACATGGTGTGCTGATTAGTGTATAATCTCATTCCCTAAATTGTTGCTATTTTACAATGTAGTACATAAGTTTGGAGGCTGTCACAATGACATATGTTTTGTTCCAAAACAAATTATTTTCAGGAAGTATTCTTAAGGTCAGGACTTTTCCCAAAATCCTCCCACTTATTAATTTTTTTTTTTTTTTCCTAAGCAGAAGTAATGATTCTATAGGATAGGGAATGTGTTAATCTGCCTCACAACAACTCTGCCATGCAAATAAAAAAAATCTTCCAAACCCACATTCTTTTACTATTAAGGACTTTAATATAAATTCCTTGGTTTCTCTCTTTCCAATTATACTCCTCACCAACTTGCTTTAAAAATGAATAATGCAATAATGTAAAAACATCCCCCCTGGTCAGAAACTTACATAATTTTCAGCATAGGCAGTTACAGAGGGCAATTATAATACCAAGGTAATTACCTTCAGAATCATGTGAACTCTGACAACCTACTGAATGGTATTCCCCTGTAGGTTACAGATTAAGCAAATCTAAGTATTTATAAGAACAAAAAGTTTCTTTTGGTATCTGAATCCACTTTCCTCTATTTGAGTATACTCCTCCTAAAAATTCAGAAATAGCAAGCCATTTTACAAAAGTATTTTGTGTAAGCACTCTAACAAGTCCCAAATCTAACAGCATGAAAAGAAACCTAAGCACATATCCAAAACCATTGTACAGTCTGGAGTCACATTCTTCTTCCTCAGTCACACAACTGAAAGCATATCTCAATGAAAAAGATAAAATCCAGCTTTGGAATCCTGAAACTTATTTATGTCCAGTTCTCAAAATGTTCCTCATTCTAGGCTCCACTGAGATTTTGTCAAAGGTCTTGACCAGGGAACGCTGGTCACTTTTCAGCAAAAGAAAGTCAATAGCACTTGATGAAAAAAAAAAAAAAAAATTAAAATGGTGAAATGTCACTCTTCAATATAACAAGATTTCCTTACAAATTATGTTTGGAAAAGTGCTACCAGGAAAAAACAAAGTGTTTAAAATATTTCAGTGAGCCATACAGAGATATATTTACTATAATGATGACAGTGAGTGAGCAAACAACCACAGTTTTTGCCAAGATCAGTATTACCAAACTAAAATGCCAAGGTAGGGCCCATGTTCTGCTTCTACTGCCAAATTCAGAGATATTACAATTAGGCATGTAAAATTATAGTATAAAAATTAATGTAATTGACAAAGAGGGCTGAAAAAGGTAGAAAATCAGAAGGAAACAAAACAAACCAAACAAACAAATAAAAACCCACACAAAACCCACCAACAATCATATTTTATCTTGCATTTCATTTAAAACATTTTATTAATCTGTTGATATTTCCTATCCCTCACTATGATCAATGCACCTGTAAATTATATCCATTTTTAGACATTCATAATTCACTTGAATTTATGCAGTTTATATTTTCATTTCATATCACCTTAAATCTTGAAGGATCACTTTGCTATTTAGCCAGTCATGTCACTGTATGTGGCAAATGACCAGTGATTACAGTTACACTCAATGGGGATGTAATAGGCAGTGATAGTGTGAAAAATTGTGCAAGTTATATCTTAGGATAACTTACAGCTACTGATATAGAAAAAATAAATGTAAATCGTACCCTGAAGAAATTGCAGCATTGGATGTTACCTATGGTGTTACAAACATAAACAAAGCAATTATAGTCTTTAGACAGTGAAATCAAATTCTACATATAGAAAAGCAGCTCCTGATATATGGTAGGGTCATCGAAAATGCAGGGAAGTCTGCCGAAATTGGAGATAGAGAACATGTCTAACAATGTTCAGCTGATTTGATACTATATAAAACCCAGACCAAAGAAATGTGTTCCTAAGCTGAAGTCAAATATTGGACTTCAACAATGACTGTTGAAGTTCCTTGTGAACATTTTGCCCACCACAATCCAAGTAAAAGCAGCTTTTATGAACACAATTATCTTTACAAGTGAAGTCCTGTACAAAACTTTGGTTTAATGCACTAAAATAACAGTATTTTGCCATGGTTTTTTTCATGATTGATGAGGCGTTCTAAACTACTTTTGTATTTAATCTATCAACCTTTGTTTAAACTTTATGAAGATATATTATATTACACATGCACATCTCAATACAAAATTAAATTGGAGGAATACTCCAACATATTTCAAAATTTCACACTTAATTAGGCTTTTTGATAAATTATAGCTCTTTTTAAGTCCCAGTGGATGAAAAAACACATTTTTCAGTAACTGTCATTTTAACAGACAGCAAGGCAGACCAACTGGATGAGAAAAACATGATTTCTTATGAAAGCAGGTGTAAAAAAGCACTGGATTTTAAATTCTGATTTCAAATCCTGTGTTCTGGGTAGAAATCTCTAAAAGCATTAAAGATAACTAAAATAAATAATATTCTTCAACACAGTTTTCAACAAATTGCTATATCAATTGCCTGTGAATCAGACATTAAATATATGATTCTTTTCCCATCCATGCTGATAATTAGTTTACTATTTTACTGGTTTCTTTTACATCCTTGTTATCAAAAAGAGTTGTCTGAACATCCTTCATATACAGACAAGTTAACACTCCCTGTTATCTTTTAAGTTTGTCCATGTACAGTCCCTATCCATTAACATACATTTGTCTATTTCTATTCATGTAAATACAATTATCTGTCATTCTGGTTCAGGCCCTAAAGCATTGCCTTTGCTTCGGTTTCCCACTGATCAAAGAATACATGATGAGTGGGATGAGCAGAGACCTTGAAAATAGAACATTTACTGGCTTTTGTTTGTCTACAAAAAGATTAAATGTTCAACATTAAAGGTAAGGCCACTGGAGAATGGCCTACAGGGTGCTGAATAAATATGAGGCATGTTTGAGTTTGTTCCCTTGTGCCCTAAACTCTTTCCTCCCACCCCCTGAACCATTCCCAAGTAGTTCTCAGCAGCAAATTTTCTCTGTTAACATATTTCTCTTTCTCTTGACTGACATGGCAACACTCCAATATTTATTTGGTCATTCTCCAGTAATGTACAACATCTTCTGTACTAAAGACTTTGAAGACTAGAGCTTGGTTTCAGACATGACCACGACACATACAGTAAGTTTCCAAGGATCTCCCAAGACACAATCTGAAATCTTGGTTTGTTCAAGGCAGCACTAATGAATCAAGTTCATTATGTCACAATCTATTTGAGCTTCAATTAAACTTGCATCTTTGGATATTCTTGGCTCAGGACTAGTACATAGAGCAACAACTGCTATCTTTCCCATCAGGAGGGAAGTAATCATTACAGTAACTCATTTGCGCTGGGGACTTTTTAAAATTTCAATATGAATGTGAATCTAATTAGAGGCCCAACACTGATATTCTCCTGTGTTAACATATACACACATTGCTCTGACATTGTTATATTAAAAAAAAGTTAAAATGAGTGATGCAAGAACCTCAGAAGCCTTGGGGTTTGGAAAAACTTCAAAAAGACAGTGGAGACATACACAGTTAAAGAAAGAAACAAAGAGAATCCCACAACATCCTATGATCTTCCCTCCCAGCCCAGATGTTTACCACCAGAGAGCTTCTTATCTCTATCATCCTCCACATGGGGATGATCCAAAGCTGTTCCTTTGTAGAAAGAAAAGAAGCTCCAATGCAGAACATTTTTGTACTTCTCTTGTCTGCCTAACCTTGTCTCTTTCTTTCAGCCATTGTTTCTCAAGATGTAACAACTTTTGTGTTGACCTATTGGCAAATTTGAGAATAAGGGACTCTGTCTTTAAGATATTTTATTCTTCTCACTGTATTTTAAGTGGGATGTTGTACAGAATCTTCTATCCTCATTAATATGTGTTTTCTCTTTTAGCTTAAATGAGCCAAAACTGGCTGGCGTCCTGTCACAAGTAGTGTTCCCCAGGGTTCAGTACTGGGGCTTGTTCTCTTTAATATCTTTATTACTAATCTGGATGAGGGGATTGAGTGTACCCTCAGTAAATTTGCAGATGACAGCAAGCTAGTGGGTGTGTAGATCTCCTAGAGGGTAGGGAAGATGTACAGCAGGACCTAGACAAGTTAGATCAGTGGGCCAAGGTTAATTGCATGGGGTTCAACAAGGCCAAGTGCAAGGTCCTGCACTTGGGTCATAACAAACCCATGGTAAACTACAGACTTGGGTACGTGTGGTTGGAAAGCTGCAGGTTGGAAAAGGACCTGGGGGTATTGATCGATAGTCGACTAAAGATGAGTCAGAAGTGCATACAGGTGACCAAGAATGCCAGTGACATCCTGGCTTGTATTAGAAACACTGTGGCCAGCAGGAATAGGGAGATGATCATCCCCCTGTACTCAGCACTGGTGAAGCCACATCTTGAATATTGCGTTCAATTCTGGGCCACTCACTATACGAAGGACATAGAAGTGCTGGAGCGTGTCCAGAAAAGGGCAATGAGGCTCATGAAGGGCCTAGAGCACAAGTCCTATGAGGAGCGGCTGAGGGATCTGGGGTTGTTTAGTCTGGAGGAGGTTGAGGGGAGACCTTATTGCTCTCTACAACTACCTGAAGGGAGGTTGGAGTGAGGAGGGGGACAGCCTCTTCTCCCTAGTGATGTGTGACAGGATCAGAGGGAATGGATACAAATAGCACTAGGGGAGGTTTAGGCTGGATATTAGGAAACATGTCTTCACTGAAGGGGTTATCAAACATTGGAATGATCTGCCCAGGGCAGTGGTGGAGTCACTATCCCTGGAGGCATTTAAATGGCATGTGGACCTGGTGCCCAGGGACATGGTTTAGTGGTGAGCTTGCAGTGTTGGGCCAAAGGTTGGACTAGATGATATTGAAGGTCTCTTTCAACCAAAGATATTCTGTGATTCTGTGATTCTGTGACTGTTCCAGTATTTGTCACTCTATTAATTTAACCTTACATTTTGTTGAGCAAGCAAAGGATGGCTACCAAATGTTAATTCTCTCTCTACTCAGGGTTGAGAGATACAAAGCTAAAACAGACCAGAGGTATTTAAGTTGATTTTTTCTCTTAGGTTTTTTAAATTTGACAGTAACAGCAAACTCTATTTATAATTTAGGTGTGCAGAAATAAAAGCAGACTTTGACTACTGTAGGACAAATGGCCCTCCTGGACCTAGAACTAGTTTTATGTAGATGCAAAGCATCTCCACTCTGGCTGCACATCAGCTTAGAAACTGAAACAAGTGAGAAAAGTTGAAAGAAATATTTGACTGTTGAGAAACTGTCAGAGCCTTCTCATTTTCACTCTATCTAATGGTAATACCTGTAGTGTGGCACATTCTTTCAAATATCTTTCTTTAGGTCTAGAAACACATAAAAATGTCCATACACTCTCCTCCACAGGAGAGAGTCTGGGTTGATGTATGAAATTGTAACCCAAGTTAGTCACTTTTCAAAACTGTAATTGTATGTAAGAGGGCTGTTGCAGTGAGTATATCATTAAAAACAGACTAAAATAGTAGCAGAACATCTACCACAGAAAAATTTGTGTTGTAAAATTAGCCTATCCGTTTTCACAATATATAATCATGCATAAGAGAAGGTTTCTTGTAGGAATGATGAATGACTCAGTGTTAAATTATATGATGGCTGAAACCATTTAGGACTGTTCAGAATCTAAAACATAAAAATAAGCTCTGAAAAAAAAAAAAAATTAGTGGAACCCTAGAAGATGGTAGCAACTATACAGATAGATACATTATAGATACTTATGCTTACTGATAATGCTTACATGGGAAGCTTTTATTCTTCTTAAAGTAGCAGGAAATAAGAAAAGATATTTTCAGCTTGTGAATTTCAAATTGAAAATTCCTGTAGGAGAAAATCATGGGAAAGTATCCCAAAGGCCATGGTTTGTGTACTTGCTTTGCTTTAAAAAGCCTGCCTCATGTTTTCCTTACTTTGATGGTTAGCTAAACATTAGAGATTTATCATTGGTTATTTTAAAAGTCCTTCAGTTTTTGACGTCTGCAGATCCAATTGGCTTCACAGGAGCTATGGCATATCAATCAGTACCAAATAAAAGAGAACAGTATCAAACAATAATTGTTATTGCTGCACATAAAGAGAAATTATCTACACTTTTTCTGCAGAGAGAGAACAGCAATAGTCTGCGTGGTGCCCACACCCAAATATAGCAAGAAAGATGGGAATTACTAATTTAGTAGTCCTGAGAGGGCAATAATTTTTTTCACAGTGTGGAAGTTAAGGGCTTTTTTTTCAAGAAAATAAGAACTGAAGTAAGTCTGACACAAATACTGACTGTACAACAGAACATTAATGGATAGTTTAGCAACTCCTAGAACTTTAAGAAAATATTTTTCAGTACTGTTTGTAATAAAAATGGAATGGTCTACCAAGAAAAGTAATGAACTTATCAGGGAAGTGAGTCTCAGTTAAAGAATGTGATGACTTCAGAGAATGAGGAACTCGTAAATATCTCACCCACCACCCTCGTTCAATCCTTGATGCAATCATGATTCCTGGAAAAATACAGATTCTCCTTTCTGAGAGATACAGTCACTGTCTATTTGAAGAGTTTTTGTTGACTTAAACAGGTATTGGTTGAACTAATGACTTGAGCAGGTACTGACAAGGCCCCAAAAAAGCTATGTTATGCACTTGTAGCCTTGGTCTGAGCTGGCCATGGTCACTACTGGCTCTCTTCAGAATGAATCTGCTAACAATCAGAGTCATTTTGTTTGAAGCAGAAAAAAAACCACAGTAATAAAAATGCCAGAAATATCAAAAATCTGAATGTGGTTAATCAGGAATTTAAACAAGACAGCAGTTGTCCTTAAATAGAAATTTGGCTCATCACTACCAAAGAAGAAACCCTTGTAGCTAATTCCACACATCTTTTAAAAAACAACAGTATTATATGCTTTATGTTAAAAACACAATAGAGAAAAAATTACCAATACTTGTTAATTACAAATGTCCTCTTCTCCTTATAAGTGGATAATTTGCTATTAGATGAAAAGACTCTTCATAAATAATTGATATGATTTTTTTTTTGCCTGCTCACAAATTCCAAACATATAAAAATTTGGGAGTTTTAAGTTTAACTATTGTTTAATTTCTATCTGAAAAAACCTTAATTTGTGGCTTGTTTATAAGTCCATTATGAGACTTGGACTTTCAGAATCAAGTTAACTTTGAATGGAAGACAAAATTTCATATGATGCCTACTATGCATGTTTTATTCCTTCCACTACAGTACTGTGTTCCAGTGTTATCTGCAGATATGGAATTCATCTTTCTAAGAAATGAATGAAACTTTAGAGTAATATCATAATTTCAAGCTATTTCTCAATTCCAGAAGATAATATTTTAACATGCAGTTCGAAAATAATGACTTAAGCATCTGCCTAAATACTTTATTGAATCCAGGAAATTTATTTTATATACTAAAGCTTGCAAAATGAAATTAAAATTTTCTTTCTATGCATATTCTATAATAATCATGCAAACATTTGGCTATTTTTATATGAGTTCCTGCCAGAAAACACTGTTGCTGGAGGATTTTTGGAAACAGGATATAAAGAGAATGTGATTATAGCTATGGTACTTTTAAAAAATGTATGAGTATACTTGGGTATATTACAGTATTTATCCTGCTCTATAATTCACTGAGCAGTGTTAATTCAGTGGAAAGGCTTCATATTCCTTAGGTAAATAGCTACATTTTTACTCTTGGATTACAGAAGAAATTTGTTTCCATACAGAGCAATACCAACTGTTACCAGCATTTCCTCTTTAATTTTTAAAATTAAGTATCATGCCCTTTTCTTCCTGAAGACAAGAGAAAGCAAGACAATAAATATTTCACATTAAAAACAAATGCTATGTTTGACAACTGTTCTGCACTCAAATTAACTAAAATAATTTCTGTGATATGTTATCCATTTCTACAGGGATCTTTTATATGTGTGGTCTTTCATGGTTGTGGGAAATATGAAACAAAGCTATAAAAAAGGAGGAATCTTCTGAGAGTATTTAAGCACAAACACATTATACTTTCCTACAAAAGGGAATAGTGAAGCAGTGCATCTTGAATATATATGCTTTTTGAAATATGAATATAAGTAGTAAAACATATGCTGACCTTTCATATTTATATATGTAGTCACAGATATTAAATTTACCCAGTATGGTTCACAGAGATGAATTCTCAGAAAAGAAACATACCAGACAACCTGAGAAAAAAAGAAATCAGATTGCTCTTATATCAAAACTTTATAATGAGTAAAATGATCTGCAAAATGAAAACAGCCATGCACTACCTCTGACCCAAATCCAAATCTTACAGGGATTCTTACAGTTAAAAATAAAATAATTTTTTCTGTCTCTTCATGTTTAGATGTGAGTAGACAATGGAAGTCAGAAATATTATGGAAAAACTTCTGTTTTCACATTATCAGACTCTGAAGAAATAAGGATAGCTGATATCATTCAATGATTCTATCTGTCCGTAGTTGTTAGACTTGCTTTGACTTCATGACATTTAGATGACAAGGAAGTTGTTTGCAAGAATGTCTGAGAAGTTGATCCCATATATCACAGGCTTGTATTTTTTTGCTGCTTCCTCCCTGTGCATTAGAAGGTGCTCAGTTTAGAGAAAGTTTTTTGAGATCTCTGTACACCTCTGAAAACACAGTCAGGGTACAAATATAGTGTGTGTCTCTGTGTATAGTTACATTTGCATGTGTGTTAGTCTACATATTACTGACAGCCAAAGTAGAAAGCTTTTCCTGTTTCAGCTGACTGAAAGACAGGTTCTTTATCTGTCATGCTCCTTCTGTATTTAACACTCACTACTTCCAAGTCCTTAGCTATAATATCTCTCTAGAATAAAGTCTTCACGTCTTATGGCAGGCACTAGGCCTTGTATATAAGCTGTGCTTGATTTCTTAACAGTCCTTAATTATTGTACAAAGATCAAGTCTGAAGGAGATAACTCAAGGACAACACTATATGGTCAGATATTGTACTTGAGCATAAGCCATCCTAGTGGATATCAGTTTACTTAGAATTAGGAGAGACATAGCTAAAATTAAAAACTTTAGCTCACAAATGTTAGATGCTGTACTCATTTCCAGTGTGTCTGTCAATAAAATTTCTGTAAGTGGAGTGAGATACAGCTACAGCTGGGCACATACCATACTCCCAAAGTACAATGGAAGAATAATGGTCATGCTTACACACTTGAGGCTTTTCAAGGCCAACAGCAATGCTATCATGGAAGCTGGAAAACCAAAGAGTTTATTTTCCCTTTTCCTTTTTTTTCCCCATTTCCCATCTACTCTATAGCTAGTGTGAAAAAAAAAAAAAAAAAAAAAAAAACACTGGAAATTTCATAATGTTAATGAAACACAATTCAGTCAAATTTTTCATGGCTTTTTTTTTCTCTCATATCCTATTTAATTTAACTGTCTCAGACTTTAAGAAGATTAACAAGGATTATTTCAGATACTTCATTTTACATTAAGAATGATTTCCAATATGGATAGCCTTTACTATCAGGATTACTCACAGCTTCTTAATAACTAGAGTTACCACTTGCCTCAAAACTCCATCCATCCCCTGCAAGCTTGGCTTGGCTTGCAGTGTAATTTAAGTGTATTTCAGACATCATGACACTGCTTTCAGATTGAATTATTACATCAATCATTACACAGTGGGACTTGTGCAAATTCAAAATGTAGAAGCATTAATGACGTACATGGGAGGAGAGCAGAACAGAAATTAGACAGAAGAACAGAAATATTTAATGAATTTGTATCAAATTCGAAAGAAAACTCAAATTTAGATAAAATGGGCAAAACTGGAAGTCACTTGTGTCAGTATTTCTGAAAACAGAGCATTTTTTAAAAAACTTATTTTGAATAAGGGATATATTTAAAAGGGGTTCAATTTGCAAAATAAAAGTATGTTTTATTTTAGATGGAAAAAATGAATTTGTGTGATCTTCATCTTTACAAAGAAAATAAAAAATTTGCTTCTATTGACCCAAACAGACTTTTTGTTCTGTGGGGTTTTTTTTTCATTTCAGCCAGAGAACCATAGAGAAACTAATCAATTTTTCACATAGCTCTACATGGAAAACTCCCCACTGCTGTTTGTAAGTCTTTAAAAAGCATAGCTCTTACCAACCTTTGTAAAACATTTTGGGCTTCTCAGCTCAAAGACACTGCATAATTGCAAAGCATTACTGTATTTAGGCTGTTACCCTCAGGATAGAAAACATAAGAAATTTTTGTGGCCTATGATTTCATTCTATACAGTGGTCTGCCTGAACTATTTCTGATGTTGTTTACAGCTGCAGGAACTGGAACATGGTTGCCTTTTTGATAGAAGAAAACAGCTAAATATTTTGTTTTCAGGGGACCTTTCTCAGTTTGAGATGGCCATTTTCCTTTTACAGTCTTGTAGAAGCTTGTATATTGGAGCTTCTGAACAATTTGGCTTGTTATGTCCATAAATATTCAACAATTTTGCCCCTACATTAAAGCCACATTGATGATCTGCTTTCAAGAGTGGATAATCACATTCCACCCTTGCTGTGAGGGCTTGAATCAGCCATTCAGTGCAGATATAGTTAATTTACAGATCCAGGAGTGGAGACTGGTAAGCAGAGAGGTCAGAGGGGAGTTTTACCTGGTAGAGGAATACCCAAAATGGATTGCATTATTCTGTCAAGTAAGGAGAGAAAATCTGCATGACACATTGCAAGGAGTCTTTCAGTGAAGACAGACATTTATGATCCAAATCCCAAAGATTACTTCTGCTTTGTCTCATCAGCAAACAGTGTGTGTGCATAGAGAACAAAAGGCCTGCTTTTATTAACCAAATTTTTGTTAAAAATTGTCACTGTATTTTAGGTGAAGAAGAAAGACTCACTCATTTCCCCAGGATCTACAGTTGTTTTCACAGAAGCCTTTGATTTCAATTATTGATTAAAGAAACAACAAAAAAAGTTTGGTTGAAAAATCAATTATTATATGTTTTCAAAAGTTACAGTAAATGTCATGGGCAGGAAAGGCCTAATGAAGGACACTAAATGTATGAGATAGGGTCAGTCTCCACACTGAAGAATAACTTCCAGCCAAACAAGAGTGATTTTACATGTATATTTTCAACAGCAATCAAATTTAGGCTCAAGCAAGCCCTGAGCTGAAAGACCTCACAGTCCCTAGTCTAGTCTGCTAAGGTTTCTCTTCCTCTTTCTTGAAACTCTTTTCTCTCATATGTGAATAAAGTGTTGCTATCCGTTTGCTGGGATTCACAGGTTCCTCTAATCTGAGGAAATGCTATAGGGAGGAATTTCTTTGCTGAGGAATTATCTGATAGGGTACCTACCATCACCTGTTTCAGCTATCATAGAAAGCATTAATGATTCACTTTTAATTTCATCTCTGTTTGGTAGGGGCAGAGTAATTAATGTTTTCCCTTATTCATTCTTTTTGGGGTGCTTTTTCCCCTCATCAGGTGTAGTGGAAAAAAACTGTTGCTTTGCTCTACATGAAACAATAATCCTACTTCTTTCGTAAACACACTTCTGCTGCCAGGCTACAGTTCTAGTCTCCGAACACCATGATGCTGTCTAGTGTTTGGATAAAGGATCTGTCAGATGTAGTCAGCAATCTGCCAAGTAGTATATCAAAGAATTTTGCATGACTCATTTCATTCAGGCAAAAGACAGAGACCCATGAAATTAGGATGCAAATACATGGTGCTTTTCACTCTATCTTGTGAACAGTATGGGAATTACCAGTCATTACATCTACTTTCTTTTTGCCCAACTAATAAAACTGATCTGCATTATTAATAAACACTGGTTTATGTATACTGAGATTCCAGGAGGAAAGAATTCCAGAACCACCCTGACAGAGATGGACACTCCTTGTATAATTACCTAGGAAGATAAGTAGGACTTAATATTATCCCTGACCTTCACCTTGCTTTCCCCCTAACCTTTCACCAAGGATCAGCTCAAAAGCAAAACTCTGTTGTGATTCAGTGAAATGGATGAAAGTCTGATATTCCATACGAGAGACTTAAGTTCATCTGGAATTTAACAGCCACTAGTGAATGTATAACAAGTTTTAAGTATCTACTTAAGTAGGACTATGAGAAATGAGCATCAGCTAATCAGCTAATGAAACAAGTACCTGCATTGGTTTAGATATATGCACTCAAACTGGTTAATTTGTTTGTGAAAAGTAAAGTTAAGGTTTTTTTCCTAACTGCATTTTCTGTTAAAAAGTTACTATTTACCTAAAATAATCTATTTTTTAAAGTTTTACTGGATTTATGTTTATTTTACTAAATATTTACTGAATATTGTTCTGCACATCAGCAGAGGCTTTGATTTTATTTTGTGACAGATGAACATACTGTTAAATATTTAAGTGTAAATACTTGCATATACAATTTACTGTTAATTTTCCATAAGTGTTTTGCAATGTTTGCTTAATAAAAAAAATAGCCCAAAGCAATATTTTAATAGTAATTGTATCTAGCAAAGAATTTGAGAACAGTGTTACAATGGAACATAAATAAAGTCTAAAGAAAGAATAAATAAAGAAACGTGAACAGTATGCACTTTTCCAGTGTTCATTTATCTTCACCGACTTATGAACTGTCTATTCCAAACAGTGCCTACATTTGTTCAAATCACAGAATCACAGAATCATTGGAGTTGGAAGCGACATCTAGAGATCATCTAGTCCAACCCCCCCCCCACCAAAGCAGGATTGCCTAGAGCACATTACACAGGATGGCATCCAAGTGGGTTTTTAATATCTCCAGAGAAGGAAACCTCACAAACTCCCTGGGCAGCCTATTCCAGTATTTCATTACCCTCACAGTAAATAAGTTTTTCCTCATATTTAGTTGGAACCTCCTGTGTTCCAACTTGTGCTTGTTGACCCTTGTCCTGTCACTGCACTACTGAAAGGAGTCCATCTCCATCCTCCATGCACCCACCCTTTAGATATTTATAGGCATTGATAAGATCTCCCCTCAGTCTTCTCTTCTTCAGGCTAAATAGTCCCAGCTCTCTCAGCCTTTCCTCGTAGGAGAGATGCTTCGGTCACCCAGACATCTTTGTTGCCCTCCATTGGACGCTCTCTAGTAATTCCGCATCTCTCTTGAACTGGGGAGTCCAGAACTGGACACAGCACTCCAGATATTTAGTCAATATTAGGTATTTTTCTCTGACAATTATTTAAGAAAATTAGTTCATTTTTTTACACTGAACTCAATTTAACAAAACATACTTCCTATTAAGTTAATTCATGGCTAGTAAACATTCTGCAGCCCATGTTCAAAAGGCATACATGTAACAGGATCTGCCTCTGAATTTATAGCAGTGCATGTTCCCTTACAGGAACCACTATCACACTCAGCCGAATGCTTCTTTAGAAGAAGTACATTGAGTAAAATACTCCTATGTTCACTGTCCTTCTCTACCTTCCCAAAACTCCCTCCTCTGCCCTCAAAGGCAAGTCACAGAATCATTAAGGTTGAAAAAGATCTCCAAGATAAGTCCGTCTACCTAACATTATCATGACCACTAAATCATGTTCTGGAGTGCCATGTCTACCCATTTTTTGAACACCTCCGAAGATGGCGACTCCACCACCTCCCTGAGCAGTCTGTTCCAATGCCTCACCACTCTTTCAGTATAGAATTTTTTCCTAATGTCTAGTCTAAACCTCCCCTGGCGCAACTTAAGCCAGACTTGTTGTGTTATATACAGCAAAACAAAAGGTATGATCCCAAAGATAAGGAAGAAAAGATGTGACCCTAAATGTCCCAGCAACCCAGAGGGTCAGGGTCACTCACATGAGGAGAGAGTAAGTCAAATGTAGCTTCCAATATTACCTTTCATTCATGGGGCTAACCCATGTGCTGAGCCCTGTGGTCGATTCTGCAGCAAAGATATGCCTATAAATGTTTCTCTTAAATCACTGAAGTTGAGTAACTAACTTAAGAGTAACGTGAAAGTCAGCAGGTTTGGTGCATTAGTTTTAAAATACACAGCCTGGGCAAATGAATAACAATGAAAAGTAACTGTATAGGAAGAGACAAGACTGTTCATTTTAGGTTTTTCATTATTTGCCAGATAAATTTTACACATTTTTCAAGTATGAATGGGACTATCTGCTTTTGCAAGGGCTCACTAATCATAAAATCAGTGGTCTGTAAAGAATTCCCACTGTGAGCACACCTGAAAGATCTTTGGTCCTCATTTTCTTTTCTTCCTTGCATCAAATAGGGATAAGCAGTAGCCTAAAAGACTTCTTTCTCAGGTTTGAGTTCTGTATGGTATTGACTGCCACTGAATCTAAACAAAGCAGAAAATGAGGTGCCTCAGTACCTTCCAGGGTGGCAGTTGTTGACTTTTTTTTTTTCCTCTTTGCATGAGACAGGTACTTATAGCTGTGGCTCAGCCTGTCTTTTATTCTGTTTTTGTTTGGAAACTCTGTGTTAGGGTTATAACTTGGCCTAATATGCAGGTAGGATTATTTGTAAAGCTTTACTGACAAAAAAATGAATATAGTACAGTATAAAAGCTCTGCTGTTAAAATGATGGCACTATACTTCCTGACTGTATCATAATAGTGGCTGTATCATAAAGGCTGCATAATGATTTTCAGTCTGCCTCAAAATACCGAATGTGACAACATGATAAGAGAGAAACTAGAATTTTCATTACAGCTTGCAACATTCTTTCCAAGTCCTAACTTAGCTACTGGAAATGTTTGCAAATTGCACTGCCTTTAAATGCTGCTATTTAAATCAATAACTTAAAAATTGCAAAATCCCACAGAAAATTAATAGCACACAACTAAAACAAGTTCACTTTTATAACTTAAAAAGAGGTATAAGATTGGGTTAAGTTTTGCTACTTGAAATGCTAAAAAGAACACCAACAATATTGTAAAAAAAATAAAGAAAAAAAAAAAGAAAGAATTTCTAAGAAAAGTCTTTTTCTTGTGCTGTTATCCTTGCTAAATACTACAGATGGCAATGCTTTTAAGACAACTCCTGTCTTGTCTGATAACCACTACATCTATGTTTGTAGAGGGATTTTTGTATATATTATCAATCTACTTTACATTTAAGAGAAGCCCTTTTGAACTGAATTCTACCTATTAATAGCTGTCAAGTGGGCTTAGTTGTAGGGAGATTGTGCTGTGTACACATATGGATGGATCCTTCTAATAGCTACTGGATTTAAATAAAATTGACATTTAATTGCTAAAATCTCCTATTTATTTACAGATGTAATAGTTTTTGTTTATTGCAGTCAGAAAGAGTGTTGTCTGTTTACAGGTGCTGAAGATATCAGTGTGGTGAAAACTGTGCTGTGTTGGAGCTTCACTGAACATGTTTTTTTCTATTGTCATTTCTGGCAGGTGCAATAGGAGGCTATGAGTCTTATTCAGGTCTGAAAAATATACACGTTTTCATTTAACACTCATTCATCCTGGCAAAACGATGTTTTTCAATTTCAGACAATTAGATTATTGCAACTCAGTAATGTTGTACACCTAGAGGAGTGACCTATTTTCCTAAATTGTTTGTTTCACACTTTAT
The DNA here is from genome assembly GCA_033439905.1 of Ceryle rudis. Classification (NCBI taxonomy): domain Eukaryota; kingdom Metazoa; phylum Chordata; class Aves; order Coraciiformes; family Cerylidae; genus Ceryle; species Ceryle rudis. The sequence goes on along the minus strand of JAAGNO010008480.1, from coordinate 69,857 downwards.
GAAACATTTCCAAGACATCTGTAGCTTCACTGAGAAGAAAAAGATATTGCACTTTTGTGGTCTATCTTGTCCAGACCTCTAAAAATCCCTGTCCCCTTTGCAGCATGTAGAATTTTGTTCCACACAAGTTCATCTTGGAAGTAGAAGCAATTGCAAGGAAATGTTTCTATTTGTTTGCTATCATTCCAGAAGTTCTTTATATCATAGAAAGGGGTTATAGATACGAGCAATAAAAAGAGAGATTTTTCTTGATGTTCATTTCTGTGTAGCCACTTCCAGTGGCTCTTAAAATATGCATGATTCCTACACAAAATGCAAACCATAATTCATGTGATTGCTTCATCACATGAATTAGACAAACACTTAGCTTGTATTAATTCTTCAAACAAAATACCATGATAATTAAAACAGCGGCCTTCATTTTTTTTTTTAGGATTTTAAGCCTCCTTGTAGATTACTATTTGTAAATTACTGTATTCAAAGGCTAATTAAAACTGCATTATTACTGCATTTCACAGCAAAGAGCAAAAATAACACCACAGCTAATGTAAAACTGCTTCTTAAGATCTCAAATGAACCCTTAAGAGCAAGGACTCACTGCCTAAACATGTCTTCTCAAAAACACTTCTGTCTTCTGGCAAAGAAATTTATGTCTGTAGCAGTAATGAAAGAACTGCACATGTAGTACAACAGGTAGCAGGTGACTTTTGGGATACTTTCTTCTTTTAATTTCATTTAAAGTCACATAAACTTACACACAAACTTTGGTTTTCCTTTTTATACGAAAATAAAAACATAACATGGGTTTTCCAAAAGAACATATTTCTCTTTTGTTAAAAAAGGACAGAATAGCCTTGGAGTTCAATATTTATGATAGCTGCTTCTCTCTTCATATTCTTATCCATAAAACTTAAAATAATCATCTACATCTTGAAAGTATCAAGGCCTAAAACATCTCCCAGGTCAAAATTTGTCAAGTAACTTTAATATAGAATAGTTTTCTTCAAAAAGATACAAGATCTACATAAGCATTAGGTTCAGCATTCTGCCTAAGTTGAGCAGTTATGCTGTGCTGATTTATCAGTCAACATCAAAGAAATGATGACACCAATTTTCTATCTGATTGTGTTTTACTTCCTATCTCCAGTAACCTATTAGAAATTTTCAATGGATTAAACTGGTAGTAACATTTGGCACACATCACTGTGTGATGATTCATCACAACTCAGTGGAAAAATTTCCCAGGCATAGCTCCTGGAAATGGTTATCAAAGCTTCTCCCATGGAACCTATGAAGTATGTAACATCCTTAAGGCTACACATCCATTAGTTGTGCAATGGAACCTGTTGCAAACCACCGACAGGATTGCCTTCTCTCCGGACCCATCTTTTCTGCCTATGGCTTGGCCTTCCTCACTTCACTGTTTCCAACGTTGATTCCAATCCTGCTTACACATGTCCTAGTTCTTGCTTCTGCCACACACTCACTTGGAAAGCTGGACAAACAACACATCCAGATAGCTATATTGCTGATCTTCTCAATAGCTCTTTTATCTCAAAGTCTTTGAGGCGTTGCTATTCCGTATCCAAGAACACAGCTCTGCCTAAAAACACAGTATTCACATTTATCTTTAAGTTGATTCACAGAGCCAACATAATGGCTGTGAAATTTCCCTTTAAGAAAAAACAATTTTCACTTGTTTTATTTTTGAATTCTACCAATCATTCAAGTAGTCAAGATTCATAAGGAATGGTGTTAGCTAAACTTAAGAATATACAAAATGGCAGAAAATTTCTCTCTTTGTGATATAATTTCAGACAGTAGCTCAATTATTATGATAGTAGATAGTAGACTCTTTTCTTATACTTTTTTTTTTTTCTACTGATAGTTATTTTTCCTTCAGTTTTTTTGCTCAGCAGTTGATTCAGAATCTCTGGCACATGAGAAGTGATCATGATCTTAGAAACATATATGGATCTCCACAGCATGTAACACTCTGTTGTTGAGTGCTATAGACTCATAAAAAGTAGATGTCACCAGTCAGTTTTGGAAGCTTGACTCAAAAATAGTCTAATATTTCATCAAAAGGGATGACAGTTTGAAACAGAGTATTTTGCAATACTAGTGTACTGCAAAATAGGGTACTAGCCTCAGAGGCTTTTCCTCCTATTTCATCTGTCCCACTTCTGCTCTTACTCCCTTTCTTTCTTTTTATTTTTAATTGCAAAACACATTTTCTTTGTGTTCAAATAATTATTTTGGTTTTTTGTCTGCTTCTACTTTCATATTCCCCCTCTTTCCCTTTGTCTTCACCATAACCTACTTGACAGCTACCTTTAGCTGGCAAACACCCCCACTTCTCCCTTCAGTGTCACCTCTGCTACACTTAGATCGACACACTTTCAAAGGTATGATCTTTTTGATCATCCTTGAGATGCACCTTGTAAGTCTTAGTTGCTTCTCCAAAGACTGTATAGACTTTTGACCAAACTTTTGAATAATATAGACAAATATTAAATAATCAAATAATTAATCACTTGACTAAAGCCAGTCTTAAAATTCCATGAAGTTTATTTTGTCACTTGGGGTTGGTTATATGGTCAACTAGAAGAAATGGATTTCTTTTTCCTAACCAAGTGTTTAGGCTACCACAGAATCACAGAATTGCCTTGACTGGAAAAGACCTTTAAGAACATTGAGTTCAATCACTAACCTAACACTGGTAAGTCCTCAACTAAACCATATCTGTAAGCACTACATCTACACAACTCTTAAATACCTCCAAGAATAGGGACCCCACAACTGCCCAGTTCCAATGCCTTATAATCCTTTCAGTGAAGAAGTTCTTCATAACATCCCAATTAAACTTCCCTTGGTGCAACTTGAGGCTATTTCCTCTTGTCTTATCACTTGTTACTTGGTTGAACAGACCGATCCCCACATCTGTACAACCTCCAGTTTCTACCAGTTTCTAACCTCTCCCTCTCCAAAACATTTCCTCTCAAAAGTGTGCATTCAAAGCAGTGAGCCTGGATAGCAAATACAGAATATTCTGCAGAAGAATGGCTGTTCAATAAGTAAGGCTTCAACCATTTAGGTGTCCAGGGCTGCCCTGCCTCCTATCTGTTTGAACTGTCAGTCTCAAGAATTCACTTTTTTTTCACCACCACCCAGAGATCTATTTCTAAATTTGTGTTTCCCAGAGAAAGAAAACAACAAAGAGATAAAGATAAAAACCTTATTCACAAAACCAGTGGGAAGTTACAATTTCATATAGTCTGTATTATGTGGCAGGCATATCACAGAATCACAGAATTTCTGTGAAGATCATCAAGTCCAGTCACCTTCATATGTCAAACTGTATTCTGCTCAGGGAAAGGCAATTGATCTCAGGTTCCTTGCAGACGGGTCTCAGGCCCCTCATGAGCGAACTACTCACAGAAAGCTTGTATATTTTAGGAAAGACCAGTGGGCAATATTCATCATTGAGCTTCCTTTGGATAAGTAAGTTTGTAAATGATATTTAGAGCCGCAGAATAAATGATGGGTTATTTGTAGAGCACATAAACTGATAAGACAATAATCAGAAAGTTAGGAAATGTGAGATTTATATCACTGCCAAACTCTGTCACCTCGCATGTCTTGACAGGTTGCAAAGTCTTTCATTTTATATCTGAAAGAGATAAGCATCATAGAAATGTGATGTTCCTACTCAATGTGAGAATTCAGTGGATGAAGACATTAAGCTATGTGATGTTCTCACATACTGCAGTGCTTTGTAAACACCATAGCTCTCCAGTGTGTTTAAGAAAGCTTGAAGATACATACTTTTGGTAAAAAATATATTCAAATGGATTTTTGTTTTCCTGAAGCACTCTTAATAATAGGTAAATATTCTCAGTGTCAGTGGCGTTTGACTACTGTTTAAGCTGGTTTTCTTCATAAAACAATGTTTTGAAAAGTCTTGGTTTCTATGTGATATTTCATAAGAATACCTTTTACTGAAACACATCCTTTCCCAAATACATAATTTGCTGTGACTGCCTGAAAGTATATTACTTCTTGGCAATCATTCATTTTACTATATTCCTGACAGTTCTTTATTGGCTTATTATTTTTAAATATTATAGCCTCATATCTTTCTTATCTTTTTCATACTTTGCATTTTTATGCAACATTGATACTTCTCTAAGCTCAGAATTATTAATTATTAGGCCCTATAATAAATATCATATATAGATCCAGGGACTAACTGAAAAGTGATGCTCACAGAAGTGTAAAAACATCACAGATTGTATCTGTTCTCAGTAACTTTCATCTGACTGGTAAGATAAACATGAAAAAAAAGGAAGCAAGTATGACTTACAGATAGACCATTCAACACACTATTAATTTAATCTTGGTTCATATGTATATATGCATTATTTTGTAAGAACTGAGGTTTACTTAAAAGGAAATAACCTAAGCAGAAAGAAATGTAAATGAAGACAAGTGGACAGAGAAGGGAAAAAGAGATGTGACAAGTGTAAGGGGGTAGGGAGGGTAGTCACTCTGTGACCAATAAAAGTAACCAAAAGACTAGCCAATACCAATTCTCAGAGATCTGTTTTCATGTAGACATAGCACTGTTTCATTTGACTTAAGAAATCCTCCATTCAGTCTAGCAAAATCCTTTATGTACATATGCACTTTCCTTCTTGCCTTGACAGATTACACAAAACCCACACAATCTGGTGACAGAATACTTAAACAGCAGAAGCCTGGGAGCAGGGGTGTTAAAACTCTTCTCTGGTACAAACAACATCTTGCCAAGAAATGCCAAGGATATGTAGCACAGTTCTGGGACCTGGTGTAGCCTCTCAAGGGATCTGTGTTTTCACTGAACCCCTGGGCCTGGAATTGATGCTTCTGTTACATCCCACTTTTGGTTTAGGGTTGGACTCTTGAGACCTCTGCCCTAGTGATTTTAGCTGTTTAGTAGCAATCTGGAGAAGTATGAGAGAATCTGGGAGATTTGCTCCATCTGTCCCATTCCTCAACTCGGCAGAGTAGCTTTCCTGGCAGTGAGCCATTTCCTGGCCTTTGCCAATCCCAGATAAGACTGACTTAAAGACAGATGCTTTTCCCTTTCTCAAATCTTGCATCAGCCTTTGGCTTGGACCAAGTAGCTGGCTTCCTGACTTTAATACTACTTAAATGACATCTGTTTCCTAAGGCTTATCTAGTTTAGTAGCAGTTTTGATGGGTTTTTATTGATAGCAGGTAAAGCTGCTTGGGACATGTTGCATGAAGAGTGTTGTGAAGTAGTAATTTGTATTTGCAGCTGTTGTTTAACTATGTGCAGCGATCAATAGCTGTTGTATTTTGCCCTCTTAAGTCACAAAATATGAGTTTAGAATGTAATCTTTTACCATCTACTTCTTATAACAAATCAATGTTCTTATGTACTATCAGTGTCCTTAATTCAGACTTAAAATCTTTGGCTCTGTAGGCTTTTTCTCCTCACAGTCAAACAGATAAAATGCTGAAGTTGCTATATTAGGAGGATGTAACATGGATTGGAACAGCAGTCTGGGCTTTTCTTTGGATGGTTTAAATATCTTTTTCTATAATAACCAAATAAAATACCTTATGTTCAATGTCAAGCCGGATTTAAATTCTAAAGCAATGATCCTAACTGATCCAATAGAAGATTTGCATCTCCAGCTATCAGGAGAAAAGTAAACCTGTTATCCAGGCACTAGAAAGATATTAAGGCCTTCTTTAAAGGCTAGTAACATTCTAATAATTTATTTGAGTTTCAGATCAGAACATCATTATGCTTTGAAGAGATATCAAATAATCTATGATTTATGTTTTCTGGTTTTTTATGGCTACTATAACTTAACTTCTTGACTATCATATTTATTCATGGTATTTCCTGGTTAAGTGTGTACTGCAAATGCATGTGGAAGATAAAACTTTTAAGGAAGGATGAGGTGAGAAGAGGTAATACCAAAGGCCACTTGAAGATGGCTGTGGAAAATGTGTGATAACTTACTGAATTCCCCAGTACTATGCCTTTCTAGGACCCAGACTCATGTGGTTGGCTACTGCATGCCACTTCATTCCCATTATAGTGTCTGACTCATAAAACTATAACAAGAACGTGAATTTATTGGCCAAAGTCCTCTGTAAAGATGTTTGATAGCACAAATCAGAGTAAGTACTTCCAGTGCCCAGTAGGCAGCTCCTTAGGCCACCTTTCCCAGCCCTGTAGCTGTCTCCCGGCCTGACCACCAAGTAAACATTTTCCCTCACAGCTTCACAGATTCATACCTGTTATTAATAAAAGACAAACATCACAAAGTTTATTACTGATTTTCTCTCAGTTTCTCCTAAACTAGCCTATTTTCATGCAGCTGGGACAGCATTTAGATTCTCCAGCATCTTTCATGGCAAATTTTTGACTCCTAGAGAACAGAGGCCACAAATACAAGCATGAGTCTATTATCCTGAAGTTAAACCACCAAGAGTCTGTTGATAAATGTCTCCACTGATAACAGTAGATATCCACATTACTTTGCTTAGTCTTTCAGGGACACTTAGGGTCGTATTCCTCTCACTTAGCTTCGGACACTTAAATATTAAATATCTTTTTCATTCCTTATGGAAATGAGTAGATGAATTTCACTTTGGAGGCACCAGTCTCTCTCCAATGACTAAAGATTTACACTGAGTTTAACTGTTTTTTCAACCAAATGAAATTAGTTGAGATGAATCTCACTACTAGTATCTACAACTAGATACTACTATAACTACTAAATCAGAAATATAGACTATATACATAATTTTTACCCACCTGATGGATTCCCCACAGCTGATTCGCAAAAAAAAAAAAAAATAAAAAAAAAAGATGTCGCTACTGTAAGCCAGCAAAAAGACCTCCTTGATTAAGTCAGCTTTTTCCAGGGAATTTTCTTGTTATAAAACTTATTTGAGCAGCATGATGTGATGTCTTTTCCAGAATGACTACTTCCTCTGTTTGGCATAGGGTGTTTTATAACAGAGATGAAAATATTTCAAGACAGGTCAAGAAAACTGCAAAAATGTATACCCTCTGTTCATGTGTATATTGTTTGTTTGGCAAGTTTTTAGTTTAGGTTTGTTGTTTGTTTTTTTTTTTCCAAACAGGCATGGCTTGCTGAAACTTGCTGTAATTTTCTGAGATTCATGATCTATAAAATGACTGTATATAATTACATGACAGAAACAAAGTAAGGTTTATGTTGATTTAATTTGTTTAAGTCTCTCTTAATCCTATTTATTCCATTCAGTTTTATCATCTTCCTGTCCCTGCTACTGTCTGTTATCACTCCAGCCCTGAACCTCCCACTATAACCACTGTAACCTTTTTATTTGTGGCACTTGGCTGATCCTATCCTAAAAGCCTTTTATACCCCACTGAATGTAATCTGACCACTAAACTTTCATATATCTGTTCCTTTACTCTATTCTCCCTTTTACAAGGATACTGAACTTCTTGTGTTTTTCTCCTCACTTTTACTCTATGTTTCTTATTTTCTGTGGACCAAAAGAGGCCTCAAGGCAGATAATAATCAGCAATCATGTGTACTATTTCCAGTGTTTGCTTTAGATGTGATATTTATCTTAAGCCCATATATTGACATTTCTTCTTTGGGTTTTATTCACAGGTTTTTCTATCATCTCATGGAGATAGCTGTCTTCATAACAGAATAGTAACTTGTCTTGTCACTATCCTGTCACAGAAGATTCAATATCAAGACCTTCCATGAAGGAGTTTTCAAAGCAGTCTGAATGTGATGTCATCTACAATTTGATTGGTCACAGATGACTCTATTTAACCTGACAGAATTATGCTGCTAGATAGAAAGTTCAAAATGAGGCTGCTACAGTCTCATGAATAGTCATTCTCTGTGCACACTATCACAAAACCATTTTGCTTCTCACATACAAACCTCCTAATGCCATGGAGAAAAAAGTAAGCATAGATAGTGAACTATATACCAGTAGTGTGGTATGAAAGAATGGAGAAATAGAGAGCTCAATAGACATTGAGATATTGGAGCATGTCCAAACAAGGGCATGGAACCTGTCTGAGGGTTTAGAGAACAGGTTTTATGAGGAGCAGCTTGGAGAAAAGGAGGCTCAGGCAAGACCTTATTGTTCTCTACAACTTGTAGCTAGATGGCTGTTTGTCTCTTCTCAAGTAACAAGTGACAGGACAAGAGGAAATGGCCTCAAAGTTGCACCAAGGGAAGGTTTAGATTGGACATTAGGAAAAATTGCTTTACTCGAAAGGGTTGTCAAGCACTGGAACAAGCTGCACAGGGAAGTCACTGAGTCACCATCCCTGGAGGTATTTTAAAAAGAGTGCTTAGTGACACAGTTTAGTGGCGGAACTGTCAGTGAAAGGTTAACAGTTGGACTTGATGATCTTAAAAGTATTTTCAAAACTAAATGATTCTATGATTCTGTTCTATAATTTCACATAAAACTTCAGCACACCTTCAGAAAACACAAGGCATTTTCTATGCATTTATTACAGAGTTCCTCAGTGAAATTCTCCCCCAAGGTGTCTTCATTTTTGGAGGGAGCACAGTTAAAATGGTATTTGCATAAAGTAAACAGAACTTTTCTGAGTTATTCCTCAAGAATTATCCAACCATCTTGATGTAACCTAAAATGTTTGGAAAGTACTGAAATAAGTAATTCTAGAGATGTCTCCTTGGAAAAGTTCAGAATCAGAAAATTACACACCTGAAGTTTTTAACCGGTAAAGTACTATTCCCTCTGGTTTTAGGGAATTAATTTAATCTGTCTTCTTCCTCAATCTCATTAATTTGGTTCCATGAGTCTTTCATGTGTATTAGTTACAACTTACTTTTCCTCTTCAAAGCACCACATATTTTTTTCTCTTTTCCCTGTGCTCATTCTGGTACAGTCTGTAAATGGCAAGTGAAGAAGAATCTTTCTAAGGCAAGGTGGCATCTGACAAAGACCAGCCTACAATGGCAGGATCTGTACAACAATGTTATTCAGAATAGTCAATTAACTCTGTGGCATAATTGTAGATGCAATTACCTGAATAAATCTCAAAACATGTAAAGAAGGTAAAAATTAAAATAAAAGAACATATGGTGACTAGTGGAGAAAATAAAGGTCAACTAGGTCCAGATGGTTCACTTGATAAGCACCTCACAAACATGGATGAGCATAATATAATCTACATAAAGAAAATGAGCGATATTTTAACATATGCAGTACAAATTAATATTTCTATGCTAGTTTATATTCCTAAAGCATGGTAGGAAGTTACTTTGAGGAAACTCAGTCAGTGAATTATATAAAAGTAACTGTATGTAATAGATATAAATGAAGCATATCACACAAGGTGTTATTTGCATGAAGTCTCAAAACCATAATATTGTCTTTAAGATGAGAAGAAGAGGGTCTCAGGGCACTTAGTCAAATATTCGCACGTTTTATACCAATTACCCATACATTTTAGGCATACATTCAAACACTCAACTATTTGATCATTATAATTATTGTACATTCCATATCTCTGAAACACATTAGATTCCTAACTGTAAGGAAGAAAATTATCTTGAGGCATGCTCTAACAACACAATGAAAAATAGCCTAGGAACAATGCCCTTTTTGTGCTGCCTACAATATCTTCCTGCTGTGTATAGAAAAGCTTGCTAAACTTTAATCTGAGCTAGAATAAAAAGCTTCCTGATACCTAGATACCTTAAAAGCCAAAGTTAAAACTTGTAATGTGAAATGGTTTTATACACAACTGAATGTGTTTCTATGTTTATTCTTATTCCACAAAATAAACCAACACTCATCCTTCTGTGCAGTAATCACCTTGAAAACAAACAAGCAAGGGGTCAAAGGCAGCAAAGGAATGAGGCACCTAGACTGCAATATAGTTTGGAAATCAAGCCCAAATAGCACACAAAAATCCTTACTGTGCTACCATCCAAACTACCAAACTGAATCATATTCTAAACCTAAATTCCAGAGATGCCTACAACTGACATAGCTGAGTAGTTCACAATGCTTGGCTCACACCTTGCTTATACAGCTAGATTAGGATGCAAAATAGTATAATTTCCTACATATGTTCTCCAAGGAACTCGACTTGAGAGACATCAGAGCATATCTAGTACACAGCTTTCAGGTTCATCTCAAATGCAGCTGCAAGTAGCTACAATCTTTTAAAACATGACCATGAAGGGCTGTGAAATTCTAACAGTTTCTTCCCTAGACAGTTTAAAAGGTGTGGGGCTCTGTTTTTGTTTTTATTTTCTTTGTATGAATCTGACTAGAAAAGAAATAGGAAATTACATAAAAAACACCTCAGCTGGAGAAACTCAGTGCCTAGGAGAGTTTCTGAAGAGGCTTTCCTCCCTGAGCAAGTTTTAGAAATGTTCCAGTCCTTTAAACAGGTCATCTTCACTGCTTCCAGGTCATTCACTTTCTTAGTCTAGTGTCCAAACTACTAGTTTCCAGCATCATGTTCCACTTCAGAGCCATAATATCTGGAAAATTTTTTAGTAAGTGGTGTAGGTTTGAATTCTTTGAGGCAGTAAGGAAATGTCAAGCCAAGATTTCTGTATTTCTAGGACAAATACTCTGACCCTAAAATTGAAGTCCTTCATACAACTGTGTATCTTTCGGACTCAAGCACTTGTTTTTAGGAAAGGTGTTAGGTTGCTTGACTCAGGGACAAGATTAATAATTCAGTCACCCACTCACCCACTCATTTGTTTAACACTCAGCAGATACACGCACAGCACGTCATTCTAAATGTCAAGCTTACTTTGCCCATGAATTGCATGGGAAATTAGGTTTCTAATACAGAATTATGGCCTGAGAAGAAGGCCATAAAAGTAATAGCATCAAGAAGTGCATTTATTTTAATTGTTCTTTTAATATTCATAACTTTGATCTTTCATTGTTTGCAAAATAATTTGCAATTCGCTTTTTTTTGTTAGTATTAATTTAGTGTTATTTTCTTAGTAACTAATTAGCTTTCTTGGTGCTGTTCTGAGAAAGTTACATCTCTGATTTCCTGCAGCAGTAGAAGATTGTATGGGTCATCCACAACATAAAAAGTTTTTCAGCATTATTATAATCTTACCAAAGTATTCCTTATTTAAAAGAGATTGCATATTGTCCCACTGGTCATCATGGAAAGAAAGAAACTCTTACCTATAGTCTTCATCTGGCAACTGGCACATTCATTGTTCACTTGAGTGTATTTTATGTGATAAGTGCTATTCTGATAGTTCTGCAAATACAATTCTCCAATGAAAAAGGAAAAGAAAACACTCTAACATAAACTACCTGCACCTAACACAGCTAGCAACAAAAATGGATACAGTGGTAACAAATTCAGCAACTCAAGAGCCTTCAAGCCTCTGTTGTGCTATCACCACAAAGAAGGTACCACAATCAAAAGCATGCAAAACCTATTCCCTCTGGACAGAAGCACAGGGACCTCAGTTTTGCTGTGAATCACCTTTTCCTCACTGTTTTTAAGTGTCTTAACTGCCATGTGCAACCATAATACTGTTTTGGATCCTAATAATGATTGTTTTATTCATAGTAGTATTTTTTGTCACTTCTGAGGCGGAGCAGAAGAGTTTTACTACTCAAAATGATATTTTTAGGCCTATTTCCTATTAGGCTTACAACAGTAATCCAAATACCACCTAATTAGATATTTTTCCTATATTTTAGGTTACTGAGATATCCTTTGCTGTTAGTGAAACCTTTAAATCCTACTGACTTAGTGGCACTTCAACCATAGAAGTGGGCAAAATGTGCCTTTACAGTTACCCATGCAATGATTGTTTATTTTATGGCTAAAAACTATTTTGTTACTTGTTAGCCTTTCCCACTGGTGAGACCAAGACTGTAAACCATCTGCGACATTATCCTGAACTGTATAACTGTTCTAAGTTTCCCAGCATTTCAGTCTTTCTACAGCTCTCAGTCTCCCACTTGTAAAAAAAAAAAAAAAAAAAAAGTGCTTCAAATGGCTCAGGGAAGGTGGGAGAGAAGTTGAGATACTGAAAGAAAGGGAACGGAGCAATGAGCCTCTTTGGCATAAGAGATTTATTTGAGTATCACTTGGTCTGCAACTGAAGTAGAAGTAAGTCTACATCAAAGCCAAGTTGTATATGATTATACCTCTGTATCTGATGCGTATCTGTCCCACTCTCAATTCTACTGCAAATTTGTATCCCAGAAACATTTCTGTGAGCTTTATGTGAACATATTGTAGGAATTAAAGTCCTTCACGTTTCACAGTTTTGAAAAGCTCCACCCAGATCCATTTGAAATTCTTCAGCGTGTGGGAAGATCCCCAACACAGTCTTGATCACTTTGAGTGATTCCAGGTTCTTCAGGGACCTGTGGTCCCCTGCCTCAGACCTTAATTCTCCAGCTCAGCAAGGGAGAATCTGTTGTGAGCTACACAGTTGTTTTTTCTGCTAAGAATATATATGACTGCAACCCTTTTAAACTGACGCCAATCCATTCTTCAACATATTCCCATGTGAATGAGTCACATTAATGATTCCCAGTTGTCCCTGTTCTGGGATACACATAAAACATGTAGTGAAAAAAAAAACCAAACCAAAAAAACAAAACCAAAAACCCACACAACCAAAAAAACCACACACACACACACACAAAAAAAAAAAAAAAAAAAAAAAAAAAAACCAACCCACAAAAAACCACCAGAAGCAAAACTTGGCTCAAATTATACCCAAACATGCAAAGAAGCAGCAATGTAATTGAACCAATCACAGTGTGGAAGTTTCAGACAGAATCACCAAATTGTTATACTGTGGAACTGTAACATTATTTCTGCTTTTATTATTGCCTGAACTGCCAAGTAAAAACATTTTTAATGCATCAGATGATGTTCCTGAGGTCATTACAAGTAAAAATCTTTTTTCTCCTGTTATATAGAGTGTGGCTTTCTATTGCTCATTACACACTTCTTATGTGAAATAAGTAGAAATCGTAAAATAGAAACAGAATCTAAATTGAAAGGAAACAATTTTTGTTTAGTTTTTATTCATTAACATTTCACTTACTAAAAAAGAAGTTATTGCTTTTTTCTCTGACTTGGATTCATTTTCAGTTTCTTTCTAAATTTTGAAAGAACTAGTCTAGATATCATCACAATAAGTAGTGTTTCTGAATTTTTTTCAGTCTACATCACTTACTACAGATATGGAAGACATATGGGGAACCAAGTTCCTCTGGCTTTGCTATGTGCCATTTCACAAGGCATATTGTTTCTATCAAAAGGTGCTTTGTCAAAACATGTTTTAAAGGATTAAACTATCTTCTCATTGATCAACAGGTGTAACAGGATTCAAATACCCTTCCAGAAATAAAAGGTGTTCTCATATAATACTCCTTGTCAAGAATGAGAACTGCTCAGTGGAATAAAAGCTTTAGAAAAACCAAACCAAAAGAAGAAAAAAAAAAAAATCCTCCTAATTAACATTACCATCTCAGGAACATAATACTATCACACCATCTCCAATGAGATTTTTAGCAAATTGAAACCAATGAGGTAAACAGACTGCATGACAATGATTAGTGAAGTACTGAGCAGAATTTAGTCACTGAGTATTGTATTCATGAATCATTGAAGGTAAAACCTCAAAGACATTTAACCAGGAAAAGCTTATGTCAAAAGTAAGTATGAATAACATAATATTGTCCTTTTATTAAAATAGCCTTTCCCTTTTGGAAGTACAGCTAAGTTCTGCCAATTATAAAACACACTGTTGCAAGCTATTGCATCATTAATCCCTGTATAACCATTTAAATATTGTAGTAATAATTTCTTTAGTAATGCTTTCCTTTATTGTCTTAATGATTTACAATAGTTCCATTTTCCTGGACACTCTGATCTACCACTCAGTTAAAGAGGACTGTAATTTATACAAAAAATGAAACTTGGCAAACAAACTACATTCACTACATAGTGCATAAAGTACTAATTGCATTTTATACCAGCTTACTCATTTCTAAGTTTTGATTAGCAGCAGAATACCTGAGCAAACCTCAAATGGTCCATTCCCAGTCCTTCCCTGTAGACACTTACAGACATTCTTTTCAGAGATGAGGACAGACTGAGCCTCCATTTTGTGCAGCTTGGGAGCTTCAGTGCTTAAAGTAGTATTGGGGCTTTCAGTGAGATTTTTCTGACAAACAATAATCAGAAGGATAAAATCTATTGGGCAATGGTTCGGCTCATTCACAAAGTGTGAAGTACAATGCATCTAAAAGGTTTCTTTCTTACCTCTCAGAGGTGAACATGCTGCTGGTGCTGAGCAATCTAACAGCTGAACAGGAAAAAGAAAAAAAAGAATGCAATCATCCTTTAAAGTCTCAGCCTCTACATTAAAACCCTATTTACTTCTCAGTAGTTCTCATGTAATGTGCCATCTGCAGAAAAGTTTGTCACCATGTTTTTTCTTGTTACGTTTATTTAAAATTCCTCCTGAAGACTGAACACATGAGTTATGGAAAGGGGGGGAAAGGTTTCCTTTCTTATTTCATACTATTCTCATAGGTCATGCACCACTACCTTAAAAACAGATACGATGTAAGCAGCTAAATAGTATGCCAGAGGGTTTTCTGTTCCTGTGAAACTGAATGACATTTGAACGCAGAGTAAATTCTTTCATATTTCCACTAATGTTACAGATAGAAGATAGAGATGCAATTAAAGTGAGGTCTGTGATCTACATCATCAGCCATTTCAAGTTTTGTAAATGATTTATACTCTGTTGCTTTTAGCTTGTATTTCTCAAAGTCTGTTTTAAGTAAGACAGCTTTGGGTTTTTTTATTCCTCTTTTTTTTTTTTTCCTGGGAGAAAAAGCAGTAAGAAAGTAAACTATTACCAGTGTCCTGGAAACATTATTATTCCTACTATTCTCTTTAAATTCAGTGTAAAATTTTCAGGACACATATAAAAAAATATATGTATATAAATAATTTTTCTAACAAATAGATCAAGGTTAAGAAATAAATGGTTAAGATATAAACAAGAAATAAAAGGTTAAGAAATAAATGAATGCATCAATAAGAATAATGGCGATACTGTAAAAAATACTAAGCAAGTGGTAAGATGAATTAAAGTGATACTAAACCAAATGTAGCCTGTATTTTTTAGCTCTACAAACAGTAATTTCAGTGTTTTAAGCACAAACATCACAGGCAATAATATCTAGCTTAAATGTCTTCATGGTACAGCTGGTTTCAGTGATACCTTCATTCATAAGTCTTAAGAAACAAACCAGTTGTTAAATGCCTTGCAAGAATGCACAGTCCTCTTTGCATAGTTCTGCAGGTTACTTGGGAAATCACAAAGCTCTGGAACAGCAATGCCAGTTTAATGGGAAGGTTGTGGCAAACATTATGTCATGACATGGTGGAACAAGCACTGTAGGCTGTTTACAGCCCAACGTTCTTCCTGGGGTTTATGCTGAAAGCTAATGTAAAACCACTCTTGACTTCAATAAAAGCCATAAATGCTTGTCTGCTAAAGAATGAAGTACAGGGTATTTGTTTAACCAGTTCAAAGGACTCTCCCAAATTCCTGTGAGCACCGGATGAGACAATATTTATACATGTTAAGATGGAAGGTCTGATTCTCCACTGCCTCCCACTTGCATATTTGCAAAAACTTGAGTGCAGCTTCTGTTTCGCTAAGTCCTTCACTTCAACCAATCTTTTGTCCTCTTAATGTCTTCACCCTGGTTAGGCAACTGGCTCTCTTCCAGCACTGCTTGGATCACCTCACCTCTGAAGCTCACAGATCAACAGATTCCATAAGAATATTAGTGAACTTGTTAGGCTCATTTGTTAAACTACTTTTGAACAGATGTCTATTAATTAGCAGCTTATAATGAATTATCATTGTTTATGCTCATGTGTTTTTTAAGTGATTGATCCAGAGCATTTTCAGGAATACTGCAGTGAGAATGGTGGAAATAAAATTGTCCCCATGATAGGTTAATTTATAAAATCCCTGTAGAGAATAGTAGCTTTAGTGGAAACTTATAGCAAGAACTGAGTTCCAACTTTGCTCACTGTCAAAGTTTCTTCTTATTTCCAAAATAAAACAAAGTTAAAGTAGATGCTTTACAGACCTATTGAATGATGCTCTATCTTTTTTAATTCAAAAGCAGATTTGTACTTGGAATTTATTTTTAATAGCTACGACACATCATACCTCAGACATTGGTATTTCCAATGTGAAAACTCATTTGGCATTTCTGAGTCATAATTGCTGGTTATTTTTTCTCAATTACGTCCCTTTTGACTACCTGGCACATCAACATAAAACCGAGATTTTAGACTGTGAGTGAGTATACGGATACCAGACATTACATTCTTGCTGATATCAGCTGGCCACATCATGAATTACCATTTAAAGTTCAATTAGTTAGTTTAAAAGGACAAAGTACAAACTTCAGGCTACCTTTTATGAATTGTTCTATGTAGGGATGACTCAACTGCTATTTGGAACAGCAAGGCATTATATCACCTGCAAAAAGACCAACTTACTACTGGCGTTTGGTAGGGTGTTGTGACCTCTCTTGGCAAAATCCCTTTTCGCGTGGCTGTTTTCCAGCCCAGTCCCAGTAGTTGTAATTTCCCAATGGAAAAGGTTTTTCAGGCTTTGAGGAAATAGTATATCAGCCTTGGGAATGCATAAATATTATTTTGCAAGTAAATCAGAACCTGTGATTGCAATACTTCCCTTAGGCAGAGGAATACATTTTCTGAGCATAAGAAATAGATTTAACACCATAAACACATGACATTCACCCATTTGATATTTATTCTTCTAAATCCCTTAGTGGTGTATCTAATGAATATGAACATGAATATGATTTCATCAAAGAACAGAAATTTTAATTTTGGCTTTAACATGAAGATACTTCGATATACAGACAAGATTCCATGGGGGGGAAAAAAAACAAAAACAAACAAAAAAACCCCACAAAACCAAAAATCAGGTACAAAAATCTGTCACACTTAGGCCATACTGTCTCCTACCTCACATCTTGTATCTATCCAGGATCATCCTTATCACAGAATGGTAGAGGTTGGAAGAGACTAGTCTAGAGACCATCTAGTCCAACCTTCCTGCTAAAACAGATTCACCTGTGCAGGCTGCACAGAAACATATCCAGGCAGATTTTGGAAGTCTTCAGAAAAGGAGACTCTAAAGCCTCTCGGGCAGTCTGTTCCAGTGCTTTGTCACCCTCACAGTAACTAAGTTTTTCCTGATGTTGAGGTGGAACTTCCTGTGTTCCAGCTTATGTCAGCTGCCCCTTGTCCTGTCATGGGGCATCACTGGAGACTAGCTCCATCCTTTTGGCACTTGTCCTTTAGATATTTGTAAAAGTTGATAAGATCCACTCTTGGTCTTCTCCAGGCTAAACAGACACAGGTCTGTCAACCTTTCATCATAAGAGAGATGCTCCAGTTCCCTAGTCATCTTTGGACTCTTTCAAGTAGTTGCTGTCTCTCTTGAACCGGAGAGACCAGAAATGGACAAAGTACTCCAGATGTGGCCTTACCAGGGCAGAGTTAAGGGAGAGGAAAACCTCCTTGACCTTCTGGTCACACTTGTGTTAATGCACCCCAGGATACCATCAGCTTTCTTGTCCACAAGAGCACATTGCTTGCTCATGGTTAACTTGTTGACCAGCAGGACTCCCAGGTCATTCTCTGCAGAGCTGCCTTCTATCAGGTCAGACCCCTAACTTGTACTGGTGCATGGGGTTATTCCTTCCCAGCTGCAGGTCTCTATACTTGCCTTTGTTATACTTCATTAGGTTCTCCTCTGCCCAACTCTCCAGTCTGTCCACGTCTCATTGAAGGGCAGTGCAGCCTTCTAGTGTGCCAGCCACTCCTCCCAGTTTTGTATCATCAGCAAATTTGCTGAGAGTACAATCTCGGGCACAGCTACCAGCCCTGATGTTTGTAAGTCATATAAACTGGCTGTGGGTGCTGTGGACTCTCTGTGTCATGGTACTGCGCTCCATCCTGTGGAGCATTCATTCCCAGTGATGACAGAGAGGAGGCTTCTCTTTTATATGATTGTTGGGTTTGGCTTTTTTTCCCCCCAAGACTTTATTTTTCTCTTCATGCTTTTCATATGAATTTCAGATCATCACCACTTTTTAGTTCCTTCACTGTGCTTCAATCATTGGTTTTAACATGTACTTTTTCTTAAATAAAATCAATAATCGCTTGTTTGAAGATGCTGTTCAATAGAAAAGATGCCGATATTTGTAAACACTTTGAGTGGAAAGGTACATAAATCCCAAGATAAATCTTCTACATGGCCTAGGTTATATAATCAATAGACTAAAAATTACTCTCCAAAATTGAAAATTCTTCCTATATTTTCTCCCTGCGGACATAAACTTGTGTACCAAATATCATAATAACATTTTCTCTATTTTTAAACCTCTAGATGTGCACAGTGGATAGCTGTAAGAAACTCATATAAACTGTTGCCAGATCAAATCTAGGGACTTAATCAAAACTGTCAAAAATCAGTGGAGAAACTACTCTTGACCATGGAATTAATTCTGCTTCTAACAGGCTTGAATCATTTCTACAGGCAGTTTAGGGAGAGTGGGACTCTACAGAAGATGAAGAAATCATTATAAATGTAACTAATAAATTTACATAAAATACCAGTTTCCTCTGGAAATAGCTGACTTCTTACACTGTCCTCCTTATGCTCATATAGGTCTTGGATTTCCCTAGATTAAGTTAGGTGAATATCAGTTAGGGCTGGAATATCTCCTATGAAGAAAGGCTGAGAGAGCTGGGGGGTTGTTCAACCTGGAGAAATGAAGGCTCTGTGGAGACCTTATAGAGGCCTTTCAGTACTTAAAGGGGGCCTATAAGAAAGATGGGAACAGTCTTTTTAGCAGGGCCTGTTGTGACAGGACAAGGGGTAATGATTTTAAACTAAAGGAGGGTAGATTTAGACTAGATATAAGGAAGACATTTTTTACAATGAGGGTGCTGACACTGGAACAGGTTGCCAGGGAAGTGGTAGAAACCCCATCCCAAGAAACATTCAAGGTCAGGTTGGATGAGGCTCTGAGCAACCTGATCTAGTTACAGATGTCACTGCTCACTACAGGGGTGTGGGACTAGATGGCGTAAAGATCCCTTCCAATCCAAAACATCCTATGATTCTAACAATAACAGTTTGCTCACAGAAATCCCAGGCAGCAATATTTCAATAAAAAAGATAAGTTGTACCAATATCACTTGAAAAATAAAAATGTTTGGCCCCAAATCCTACTGTTAGAAAGATAACTATGGAGCAAAATATAAGATTGAAAGAGAACAGGTGAGTTTGATAACAAAAAGGCAATTTAAATTATTCTCATTGAAGGGGCCATGTAAAATGGGGATCATGATTTTGAGAGCTGCAAAATTTAATACTAGTAAAAAATTGTTACCACTTCTTGTTCTTTAATGAAAATGACAAAATTGTTTTAACACCATGCCTATAAACAAGAACGTGAAAAGCTGTCTGTAAGAAATTGTAATTCTGGTTCTTCTCTTTTCTAGTTGGCACACAATTTCTCACAAAAGCTGTTTTAAGTCAGTGGAAGTCTATTAATATAAGAATACCATAGAGAAAGATGCACGCAGTTTCTTTAAGTTGCATTTCAATTCTTCACTTTCATTCTTTCAGATTCCACTACTGAAATTACAAACACAACAGCTCTGTTTTGACTAAAGTATCGAGTCAAGTATCAAGATAGGGGGTAATACACAGTTTATATTCTCCTATCCATTTACCTTTTCATATCAATATGGAAAAAAGAGCTTTGTTTCCTTTTCTTCTAAACACTTTTCTCTCCATTATTCAAGAGTAAAATGACTTATATTACCATTTTTCCTACACCTGCTTTTCAGTCAAGATTCATAGGCTTTGCTTTTCCTTTACCAATTCAAGAACTTTTCATCATCAAGGAACATTCCTAGCTAGTATATGGACAAATAGACACAAATACATGATTAACTGCCCTCTGAAGAAGCAAGAAGCAGGAAAAATGGTATTAATAAATACTTAGCATAAAACTGAAAAGACTATGCTTATGGAAAGCACATTGTAATATAGCAGAAATGACAAAAAGAGGCTATCAGGGTTTCTACTGGTTTTTTTCCCCTACATTGCCTTGATTTATATGATGACATTAAGTCCTTTCTAGATAAATCCAAAGCAACCAAGCATGGCAGTGCTTGGATTTTAGACATACTCTGCTTAATGGAGAGTTATATGTGTGTCCAGCAAGGCCAGAGAATGAATCCATGAAACGTATGTGTCAGAATGTCACTATTGGCACAGTTGGATCATCTGGATGGTAGAAGGGGGAAGGGTTAGAGAGAAAGGAGAAAAAAAAAACAAAAAGAATTTTTGTATATATATATAATTTTTTTTTTATGCATATGTTCTTTTGGTATGAAAGAGAAGAATGTGTAAAAACAGATGTGAAACTACAAAGCCCCCCCACAGACTTCTTGAGATGGAAGATGTATATAAAGAGCAGTCTGTGTGGCCATTAAAGTACAAACTGATTCAGAAAGAGGATATGAAAAAAATTGTTACAGTAAGCACATAATTCATTGCAAAAGTCAAGATGTATATAACTACCCAAGAGTAGCAGGAAATTAGTCTTTCTTGCATGACTAAATACAGCTAGTGTTTGCAAATATGAGGAAATCACTGCATGGCTGATCTAGAGCACACAAAGTTTGTCAGGAAAAGTAGTACATTTCTTAGACAAATCTGATATAGCTGTAGCAAGGGGAAAGAAGCTGTTAGGCTAACGTATAGTCTCAGCCCATAGCAGCTACAACTATACTATTATGACATTGCTGATATAAATAAGATCCTCCTTCCATCTCAGAATCTCATTCAATCCTCTAGCACAGAATGATGTGTAGCTCTTAATATTGTCCAAGGCAAATTCCAATGATGGTTCCTCCTCATTGCTGCAATAGCAGCACCCTCTCTAAATGAGAAGGGAAGCTTCTTACTGTATTTCTGAATCACCTTAAGGAAAATGTCTCCCTCTCTTTTCTGTAAGATTTTCAAGGGTTATAGCTCTTTTTCTCATGAATATACAGTCTGAACACTTACATATTTTTTATATAGTCCTATTCTCATTTTCACATTTGCAGTCCAAATAAAACCCCTAATTGTCCAATGTTTTTACCACTTTTGAATTTTCTAGTGGTGCTTTAATTTGTTACTGTTTCTCATACAGTACTCCTTTTGTAATTTCACATTCCATTGTTGTTTGGGTTTGGGTTTTTTTTTTCATTTTTCTTACAGTTCCAACACTGAAGGATATTGGCTTTTATTAATGTGAGATACTTAAAATATACACATGAATGCTAAGTGGAAAGTATGATTTATGCCTTTGTTTTGACCGTTAATTTATTAACCCTATACTATCTATCAATGGTTTTGATCCAGTGAAGTTCTTTTGGTAAATAAGTTGTGGTTTTTGCTTCATCTTCTATTGTGTGACCTCCTCAGTCTCTATCAGCTTCTATTCATTCCAGCCTGTTTAAGTACACAGCCCCAAAAGTTTTGGCTATTTTCAGAGTTTTATAGGGAAACATTTCAGACTTGCCTCTTCTTAACCTTGTATACTGCTGAAAGCACTCATTTATACCATCTACCGCTCATCCTATTACATAGTTATCAAGTGTCATTATCACAGAAGCATGTGCTCTGAAATGCATTTTGTGTTAAATTGTTTCATGACTTCTTTCAAATATGTGTACATTCAACACGACTGAAATGCTCAGCTGGGTGGTCCCTACTGCTTTGTGGGAGAGTCAAAAGCAAAACATCATGTGTGATTTCAACACCATTAAGTTGTTTATTGATAATCCAGAATTGATGTGGCTGAATCAGCACTACCTCCACTGTAAGAGGTTTCCGGTGTTAACTCTTCCATTGCCTATCATTATGCACAGACCGCAGAAAGCAATTTCTTGACATGTCATCTCTTTTAAGTAGAAACGTCTACAAAAGTGTATAGAGGCTTTATATCAAGAATGGCAGTAGTATCTGCCATTCAAGGAATTCTTGTCTTTGCTTTTCCTCTAGGGTTCAACAATATATAATAAAAATACAGGAGACATTACTGAGTGTAACAGTATCTTTGACTCAGACTGTCTTTATTTTCCACACTAATTATACTACAGCACTACACTTTCCTACTCAGACTGCTTCAAAGCTTCTCCAGCTGGGCATGTTCCTCATTCACAACATCAGATGATATTACTGTCTCCAAATCAGTCGGTACTATCATTCAAATAGCAGCTTCCTGATTCAAACCCAAACCAATAGCAGTCTTCTCATTAATTATAGTAACAGTTTGGAGGAGATTGCTGTTGCACATTACAGCAGTACACATGAATTAAAACATCAACACAACACAGTTGTATTTAGGGTTCAGTAGTAACAGACGGGGGTGTTCATGTGCAGCTATTTCCTAACAAATGGCTGAACATTTTTCTGCTTTACATAACAAAACTGTATGCAATTTAAGCCAGAGCTAAACTTAGCCAGAATTCCACCCAAGTATCTGAACTGTTTGCAGGGAAAAAAAAAAAAAAAAAAAGTTCATTTTCACTCACTTATACAGCTCACTGAAACTAACACTGCATAAGCCTGACCAGAATTTAGCTTCAGTTTTCTAAGCACATCTGTTCATTTCATGACAACCGTTTCTTTGTGGGTTATGTTAGAACAGAGTCAGATGCTGATCCCTTTCTCAAAGCAACTTATTCTTTGAGTGATCCCACTGATACAAGCACCTTGTTTTTACTAAAAACAACCAGCCTACACATGAGAGTGACATGCCATAGGAAAATGATCTGTTACATTCACTTTATCCTTTCCTTCCCCTTAGCCATCAAAAACCCCGTTACATACCAACAGTGTAACTTGGCAACAGTTAAGTGCTATTGAATCCTGAGGGAAGGTAGGATGCAGTTTACCTCTATGGTAAGATAAATCCTGTTTATATTGCTAGATGCTCTTAAGTTATATTCTGGTAAGGCAAGCTTCACCATCTGCCAGAGATTTATAGGGAACCTGGCAAAAAGAGACAAATAGAAGATATTCTTAGTCAACATACCCCTTTACTTCTTCTCTTCCTTCCCTCCATAGACTCATAACCACTAAGCCAGCACCATCCACCTGTACTGACAACTGCAAACTCTCTGTCTTAAGAACACAGATGCCTTGAACCACTAAGTAACCACCCCTCACATTTTTTATATTCTGAAGGCTCCATGCCTATACATCTGGTTTGGGATAACACATTTTCATTCATCTGTTGACGACTTCAAATCCAGTTGAGAAAACAGCTCATTTGAATTCTCCACAGCTTGTTTGCTTCTGCATCTAATTCATTACCTGATCACTTCTAATTAGAACAGTTGCAATGGAAGAGTTAGTCTATTCTGTGCATTTAACAATTATTTCTTCCCAATCAGGACACAGGACCTTTCCTAGTGGGGTGATCTGCAAGAGAATATTAAATAAAATGTTTGTTTGCAGATCAGAAGAAAAAGATAAATGTAAAAAACTTAAAAGACAACATTCAGGTTTTCTACCCCAGGAGGCTTCACAGTAGTCATCAGATTTTAGTTTTTATATTATTTTTCTGGTATTGCTAGCATTTTCCATTCCCAACATTTATTTTCCAAGATACATAGTTTTTTGTAAGGATAATACACTGCTATTTTTTTTGCCTTACAACAAAATTATAGGAAAAAAGGTACTATTATTTTCCTTAAGAAAGACTGTCCGTGGCAAACAGATGCACAGTGTTTGGGGCATTATTATAATTTTATTAAAGCTATATGTTGTTTGGACAGGGACTGTTGCTGTTGTCATGGGTGAAGACCAATAGGACAGAGGAAATTATGCTGGTAGTTAAGAAATGATTGTTTGAAAGCATGAACAGAAATACACACAACAGCAGAAAGCACAATGAAACATTATTTTTGGTTTTAAAAAAAAATAAGATTAGTAGATGTTTGAGTTCCACTAAGTAATAATAATTACATTTAAAGCACCTCCCTAGGCTACCAGCTTTGAAGTGTCCAGAAAGAAAAGTAATGACTGATAAGTGTTTAAGAATGTTTAATTTGTAATGGCCAGAAGAGATAACTCAGCTCAGTTTGATACTAATTAAAACTTCCTATGTCTCTTTCAGCTCTATGTCCAGTTGTACACAAAAATTATACATTTTGACTTTTTTTTTTTTTTTGCTACTTGTATCCATGAGCATAATAAATGAATGTCA
This sequence comes from Ceryle rudis, assembly GCA_033439905.1. Lineage (NCBI taxonomy): Eukaryota > Metazoa > Chordata > Aves > Coraciiformes > Cerylidae > Ceryle > Ceryle rudis. Next base: position 45,398 of record JAAGNO010008480.1, on the reverse strand, counting down.
CTGTACCTCAGTAATTTAGATATCATTATACAATTAGCTGAAGTGCTTGCTTGCATAATTGTAAATCAGCTGTGTGGTTTTGAGTTGCATGTTGCAGTTGTAACTGATTTGTAATACAGCCAAGATGAGAGACAGTGTCTCAGTTCTCTGTTCTTCTATTCGCACTGAAACAAAATCAGACTTATACAAAACAGTAGAATGTCATTAAGCAGCTTAATCAAATTTACTTAAAGTATCTGAAGCATAATTCAACTAGCAGATGTATTATGTGCATTCAAATTAATCTAACACCATAACTTCTAGCTTGTACCTCATACTTCTCTGTTAACCTGACTCAGCTTTGAATTGAAAGATTTGGATTATAGACAAAGATTTGAACTCAAGTCAGGTACAGTGTTTTCTCTAAATCAGCTGTCTTCTGACTGTTTCTCAGAAAGAGGATTCTCTTTTTCTGGGCTTGCTACCGTAAGACTCCTTTAACTATGTTTCATCTACCTTTGGAAAATTAGTCGGAGGTCCAACAACCCAACTGTTGGACCTCTTCCTATCCCATGTTTTAGTCTTCAGGATTTAAAACTGAACTCCCAACCCATAAATCTGCAGAGCTCCATTGAAGTTAATGGAGCAACATTGACTTGCATCAGCTCATGGCCTGGGCCTCTGTAAATAGGAAAGTTGGTTGTCCACATTTGTGTCCTGTGTGCTGCACTCAGTCTGTCTCACATGGCACTGTGTCCCCATAGTTAGCTCAGGACAGCCCAGGATCAGCTCTTAGCCTTGCCTCAGACAGGCAACTTGACAGTGCATATAATATATGTGAGTTTCTTGCTCAAATCAGAGAATGAGTGTGAGTAGATCCAGATATCTGTTCAAGCTCCTGGGACCTTTACCCATGAAAGTGTATCCAGTGCACCAACAATGTCAGAAACTGTCTCAAATGTAAGAAAAGTGAGAGGTGAAGCCTGAAGGTTTTATGTACAAAATCAAAAGCTCCCACCAAGAGGCTTGACCAGAACAGCAAAAAATCCATACTTGGGCAATAGTGTTGCACACTGCTAGGGCTTCAGGGTGAGACTGTCTTTTGTTCCAACACATTTGGTGGTTTGAGCTTGTCTGGATGTGAGGTGTCCACTGAGCTGCTCTATAACTTCCTCCCCCCCTCCCCTCAGCTGGAACAGGGGGAAGAAAGTAAGATGAAACTCATGGGCTAAGACAAAAGAAGTTTAATGAAGAAGCAGAGCAATGTCATGCACAGAAGCAAAAGAAAACAAAAGTTTATCTCTACTTCCCATCAGCAGGTGATGTCTGGCCCTTTTCGGGAAGCAGGGCTCCAAACGCGTAGCGGTTGCTCCAGAGGACAAGCCAATGCTCCCTCCTCCTTCTCCTTTTCCTAGTTTTTATAGCTCAGCTGGCATCATATAGTATGGAATATACCTTTGGTCAGTTTGGGTCAGCTGTCCCAGCTGAGTCCCATCACAGGATCTTGTCCACCCCATCCCACTGCAGGGGGAATGTTGGAGAAACAGCCTTGGTGCTGTGCAAGCCCTGCCCAGCAGTAGCCACAACATGGGTGTGTTATCAGCACCTTTCCAGCTCTCAATGCAAAGCACAGCACTGAGAGGGCTGCTATGGGGAGAATTAATTCCAGCTCAGTCAGACCCAATACACAGACTAAATACCAAGTGTTGAAAGAAGAGCTGGAAAGTGATTACATTATATGTGTCAGTGATTACAGATCTAGTGTATTCAAACTTATGTCTGCTCATGAAAAGTTTTGCAGAGTAGATAGGTAGCATGCGTTGCATATTGCCTCTGCCTCTACTTTTCTTGAAATAGAAGTATTCTCTATAAATTACACTAGCTGCCACATCCTTTTGGTTCATATCGGCTGATTTGTGAACCAACCAAGCAAGACACAGCGCTAGACTGTCAGTGTACTGCATGATAAGCACACTGTTTTGCAGGAAACTCTTTCTTACATTGAGTTATGGAGTTTTCATGCTTTTAAGTTCCAGTCTTGAACTAAAAGCAATAAGAATTAGCAACAAAAGCCTAACTTTGTATTTGTAGCATATTCATATTTATATTCCATGTAATCCTACTATTTGACAGTATGCCAGTACTGTTGCTTGGTATGTCAGAAAATTATACAGGGTTTTTTTTATTATTATCTTTACTTCTGCTTATTTTCCCTTCAATCTTATACCCTCTCCTTTCACTGGAATTGCTTCTTAGTTTCTTTATTTAATGTATGAGGACAAAAACTGCCACATGGTTATTCATGGAGGATAGTCTCTGAGCTGGTGAATTTTTATCTATATGGTGCCTCTTTTTTTCTCACAAATTTCAAGAGACTTTACCCTCATGGAGCTTAGCATAGAGGAGTTAAAATATGAGTTTCTTCCTCCTTTTCTTTCGAATTCATGTAGAATTAGTTACACTTGTTCCTGCTATAAACTCAGGAAGAGGATTTCTGCCAGGGCTGGAAGTCCTAGACAATTCTCCTAAACATTGGTTCTAGTTTCTCTTTTTGAAATCACATTAATCAGTGTAACACACTATTTCTTCCTGTCTTTATCTTTTCTGAATTTCACATTTAGAGTTCTTGAGTCCTAAATAATGAAGCAATAAATTTCAGGTTTAGAAAATGTTGCTTCTTTGGGAGGAAAATAAGTTGTTCTCTTGAATTCAGAATAACCTGTGGGTGGTCATGGATTTTCTCCAAGATCTACTGAAGATGAGATAAAACAGCTTGACCACTGTGAAAGGAAGAAAGCGGATGAGAAAAAAACAAAAATTTGGATTTTCAGATATAATTACATCATAAAATCTAGAGATAAATTTTGCCACTGCTGTTCTTTGGTTCCATAGCCCAGGATAGTAGGTGTTCCAAATTCAATATTTCTCCTGTGCCATAACTCTTTCATTAAATAAAAACTTGAAAAGAATAAAACATTTCTCCTAGTATTCAACATTTTTAACTTTCTTCATACAAGTAGCCAGAATTATTTAACCTTATTTACTTTAATTTTGCTCCCAGTAAGGAACAAGGCTGATTTTGACTCAGCAAACATTTGATGTCTCACATTTAGATAGTACAAAATCAAAGTCAGATGTATCTTAAGTCAAACCCTCTTTTTATTTATTACTGCCACTTTCCACAGTGTGCCCAAAGTCAATGGAGGAGAAAAATGTCCAGAAAAATACCTCCTACTTTAATTCATGTGTGCTTTCAATGTTCTTACAGACAGGTTTTAAAATTAAAAATGGAGCTTTTTCTATGCAGGCAGCATATTATGCAACAAGACATTAAATACATCTAAACACTACTTCTGCTAAAAATTGAAAGACAAGAAAATGCAAATGGCATCATCAATGCCAACAGAAATGTTACTATTAATTTTAATGAAGTCAGGTTTTCTTTCAAAGATTAAAACATTGGATATGTGTATTCATTTTCATGATTCCAAAAATACACTCCAGAATCACATACTGCTACTGCTTCCCAAAATTTCAAACCAAATAAAATAGGAGTGTGGATGTTTTAACAGGCAACCTCATAATGTTCAGGTACTACAATAAGGGATCTGTTCACTCAATAGGTCCTGCTCAGCATTTTGAATTACCTCTGAAACAAATTCCACATTTCTATAGTGGGAACATATGTCTGATGTCCTGACTATTTGTGATTTTAAGTCACCCATATGGTGTCACACAGTTTACTCCTTCTACACCCTTCTACAAGAGAGGCTAATGAAGGCAGAGGGTTCATATGGTCACCCAACTCCTTGTAAGGCTACAGCCACCAAGCTACTCCTCTCAGAGCCTATACAGCATTTTGAGAGAGGCCATTAACATTTATTAACCCTCCTGTCACAGAAAGCTGAATGCCTGATCTGTCTTGTCAGGAGATAAAATGAGCACTGGGGAAAGGGATGTGCGGGGAGAGAAGGAGTATTAAGACTTAAAAGCCAGGTGGAACTTCATAGAAAACACAATCCCAGAAAGCGCTGGAAATGTAAATTAGCTCACAGTTCTTTACAACACAGCTAATACGAGTGTGATGAAAACAGTAAGCCTAAAACTGCACTTCTCACTGCTGAATATACTGTAATAACTCATTACTTACCACTGGACTCCCAAATCCTGTGGAAGTGATGGGCTCACATCAAATCTCAAGCCTCTGAAGAATATGTAAAGATGTCTGAATTAGACAAAATATGTTTAAAATCTCATGTGGGCAGACTTCTCCCCACTGAATAGCTTTAGAAGCCTAGGCATAAAATATTCCAACAAATGTCAGCTATTGGAGACTATAGGGGATTTTTTTTTACAGTATTTTTATGAAATATTAAGTGTCACTTAGTGTAAGTGTGTGATCTTCGTTGCTTAACTGACTTCAAGGGATTAACTTCTGTTCAGACATACTCTCTGGGATTGAAGAAAAGGCAGTCAATAGACTAATGTGAGGCACACTACAAGGTCTAGGTTGGAAGGGTGAACTATCTGGGCTCAGTGACATTTGAATAGATTTAATTGTGCAGTTCTGTAGATAAATCAATCTTATTCCACCCTGTGGGCTAGTAGCCAGCATATGAGGACGGAACTTAACTACCTGAAACAGCTGACTAGAGGAACATAAGACAATGGTATATGTAAGAGTTATAAAATAAAGTGTCTTTTACTCTGTGGGTGTTTAGAGAGAAAAATAAAGCAGTAATCAATGCATAGATGAGAATCTCTGGTTCTATGATTTATGGGAGAAGTGGTGTACTAGACACAAAAAACTCCTAGAGGACTTTGACTCACTTCCTAAAAGCTGACCAATTTCCTGACAGATAAAACCATACAGAATGATATGTTTATTATTTTGGCTACAACTATTTTCTGTGCTATTTAAAGTAAAGGATAATTGTGGTTAAAGTCTCTTAGAAAATCTGGATGTCCTCTCTCAACTAACAGAAGTCTTGGAGAGTGAACTGTAAATCCACAACACACCTAAACACTCATGAACTGTTGTGGAGACCAGGTATCATCAGTAATCGTGAGAATCAGTCGTGAGATGTGAAATTTTGCAGACAGGGAGACTATATCCTGAGAGTTACTGCCTACTCAGGAGCGCCTCAATAGTATATGGTGTAATACATAGGGCTGTAGAAGCATCTAGTCAGTGTTGTGGCATGATTAAAAATGCCTTTGATGTTTTATTAACCTTCCCTATCTTTAAATCAACTGTTCCTATGGCATCAACTGCCCCTACAACTTGAATTTGCTCACATTTTCAACTTCGGTTTTGAAATACTAAAAGAAGCATTAATTCCCAGAATAAAATGCTTTCACCTACGTATTTTGTAAGCATGTAGGGTATCTCTATAAGCAAAATTTTCCTTAGAGTCACATATTGTAAAGAAATGGATTTAGCTGAGATAGGTCACAGAGGACCCTCACTGGTTGTGAAGTTCAGATGCAGTCTTTTATTTATCTAGTATTTCTTAAGGCTTTATAAACATCCAAACTGTATTTTACTTCATGGTGATATGGTGGCCATATTATGTTTTTATTTGGATACATTGCTTTTGCCAACATGTTAATAATCAGCATGCTGGTGATAGAATTTAGTAAGAGCTGCTTGTAAGAAATTTTCTTGTTGCTCTCTTAACACAGCATTATATACCACAGCTATACTATACATCCAGTATAATACATAATACTGTTGTATTGAATTGTTACAAAGAATAATGCATCTCATCTTCATGGCATACATCAAACACATCACACAGTGCAGCACAAAACTGACAGGTATATACCTACACTCTTACATAACTCCATTAACTAAAACCCCGATACTTAGAGGAAAGGATCCTGGATTTAGTAAAAGGTTATCAGAAATCTATTGGGGTTTACCTGTATCTTAACTCACCTGCTTTTCTGTTTATTTTTGTATTCATAACTGTGGTCAAGTTTTATTATATGCAGGTCAGAAGGCAGTTTGATAAATATAGGAATGATACATTTTGTACTCTTCCATTGCAACTATGAAAAATATTATCAGGCAATTAATTTTTTTCATTAAGCAGGCCCTAGATAGTCTTCCATTTTCCAGTATCAAGATATTCTTGAGCAAGAGAAAGTAATTTGTTGTGCAAAACCAAGCTCTCCTGTTTACATTTACCTTTTCTCTAACATTTTATTTTTCATAATAAAAAAATCACTTTGACCCTATTAGGGAAACAAGGATCATCTACCCACTGTTGCATGGCAGTAAACACACACACAAACTGAATCCAAAGTTGGGTAGTGAATGAAAGAGGCCTTACTGTATGCCTGCCTGATTCCTAAAGCTGTGAAAGTTCCTTGCATCTCTACATGCACATGCACATGGAAACAGGTGTGCACACACACAGGCACACACACGTGCACACACAAACCCCCATTCACATGTGCACGTAACTAAACTTTGTGGTGCCATTGCTAGGTCAACCCACAGTTATCACTAATCCTAAAGGTAAATTCCAAGCACTGTTTGGAAGCAAGGTGTGATTTTATGTGCTTTACATCCCAGAGAGGGATGTTAGGGCATGAAGGAATTCTGATGCTACAAGACTTGCCACTTGTGTTATCACTGGGACACAAACTAGACACCTGAGCCCCATAGCACAACACATCTGTCCCACAGATGCATCTGTCCTTTACCATAATGGCCACTACTCCCTGGAGAGGTTATGCAAAGGATGGGTTGCTGGGAAAATCAGACCTATTCAGACCTCTTCTGCAGAGGCCACAACCAGTGGAAAAAAGTAGTTTTCCAAAACACTTTGGCTCTCTACCAAGGTAATGGCAACATACCAGAACTTTAATTCTGCTCTGACCTTTCCATAGCACACTTCACAACTGGCTGACTGCTTCTTAGGAAAGGATTTATTTATGTAGGAGATGTCAGAAGCAGTATTATCGCTGATAAAATAGCACTGTTAGAAAGATGATGAAAACATAAATGAATAAGAGAAAGGATCTCTTAAGGGTTGCCTCATTCTCCAGTCCAAGATGGAGGACTTCCTAGTCACGCTGAATTTTAATTTTGTCCTTTGAGAATGTTTGTCTATCCCAGATAAAATATGTTGTAAAGCAACTAAAAATGCAATGGGGAGAAAAAGTGCCAAGCAACCAAACAAAACACTCACAAAAAAACCTGCACTTCTACATTGTTAGTCATTAATCTTGATTATCTCCTAAACTGCATTCATTTTGCCCTGGTCTGCAACATGACTGAACTCAGATGGCCAGAGTCTTCCCTACCTGCAGAGAAAGTACAGTGAGTATAAAATAGGCATTGGACACCCAACTGTTACCCTTTTCCTCCTGCTTTCTCTTCTAGCACAGCACTACAGATATTGATTAATTAATGAGGTAAAAAATGTTATCATTATAAAAGAAAGAAAGTGATTAAAAATGCCAACACTCATATTTACTCATGTGTCTTTCTGTATAGATCAGTGAATGACATCCTGCTTTTTTTTTGTTGTTTTTTTTTTTTCTTTTTTTCATTTTTTTTCATATCAGAAGATAATCTCTTTTACAACATAGTTTCTCCTTTACTGAAGCATTACACTGTATCTTGTTTGTTCTGTGTTAATACGTATTTCAGAAGCTTTCTTTTTGTAAGTTATTCTTGTAAAACTGAAGAAGAGTGTACAGGTCAGTTCTGTATTTGCCAGCTAATTTACATATGGGCCACAGAAAACCTTTCACTTGGCCTTAATCTAATACATTGGTCAGAGTACTTCAGGGAATTTTTTAGTCATATTTCTTCTTAAATGCATACCTTAAAGTTATCATGATTACTAATTAGACTGAAGTATAACAAGCCACATAATTACTTTCTTTGCATCTGTTCATACATACACATTTCCTCATCAGTAGAGATTCCATTACTTGGCCTTTAAATGTGGAAGGGTTTTTTTTAAATTAGCAATGAAATGCTCTTTTTACTTGCCTTACTTTTAGTGGCTTTTTTAAATATACCACTGTGCCTTTAGTTTTTTCATATCCATGTCCTTTCCTTTGATTTTTGAGGACTGTGATTTTCTGTGCTGTTTGTAAGATAAATATTCCCTCAGGAAAAGATTGTAAACATCGAAGCATGGTACAGAAAAATGTCAAAAATCACAGGCATTTCTCTGTGTCTGAAATGATCTGTTTGGTCTCCAGCTTATAATAAATAAGAAGAGCACATGTTCCATTACCACACTCAGTGTGAAATAGGGCAGATCCCAGAGCACATTTTCTTTATATTTAACCAAAAATTGACATTTTAAAAAAAGAGATGATTCCTTAAATACCTTATTCCCCATTACTGACAACTTTTTTAACTTCCCTTGAAACACCAGAATTAAATAGGAAACTCAGTGAAGTTTGTGCGTTTTATTGCTCTTGCAGTTGCTTGTGCACAATCACATTAAAAGCTGAAAGAAGCATGAAAATCAATGGCATCCACGACTTCTGTGCCAGTTGTGAGAGCATTCTAGCTCAAGCTAGAAGACATTTTTAAAAGCCAACATATGTCCTCTTTCTTTTTATTCCTTCAGAGTTCTTCACCATGTCCTCTATTAGGGGAGGAAATTGATTTTCTAGTTTATTAACTATTCTGAAATTAAAAAAATAACACTATCCAGAACAAATGCATAATGTCAATATTTTCAAATGAAAATGCAAATAATTTCTCTGGCACAAGCAAAGGATTGTTTGTTTTGATATCCAAGTATAGTTTTAAATGAAAAATTAATTTAATTAACAGAAAATCTACTCATAAATTTTAAAACAAAAAAATTAAAATGCCAAAGCATACTTATAAATATTTTTGTATATTTAGAAAGGTGCTGTTTACATCAAGTGCCTTAGGGTTGCCAAATATGTAATTTCTTTTGACTTTTTTTGGTCCAGCTTATGTGATACAACATATTCAATAAAGGCACTGTGGCCTATTAACATACTTCTGTCCCCTAGTTGCTTTCTTGCAAAATAAAATGAGTGACAATAACACAGCACAACCTATTTCTCCACCTCAAGTCTTTGTTGAATGTGTGACTGAAGGAGGTATTGCATTAAAATACCTAAGTGCTAATCACTGCAAGGTGCTTATTAACTGACTCATAAATGGTTTAAAGATTTCTGAACAGGAAGCACAAAGACAAATTTTATTGCCACAGCAACAAGGACTTGGCTACCATTGAGTCACTTCTGTGTTGGAGGACTCGAAGAGAGAAGAAGTAGCTGAGAGAAGAAACTAGTAAAAAACAATAGAAGAGCCTAACTACTCACTGAAGCAGCTGATATTCATGATTTCTTCTAGAAGCAACGGCTTCTGCCATCATTGTCTAGCTGCCCAAAGCTGGGCCCCATGCCATACCATCATCTGCCTCGGGAGCATTATCAGTAGCCAAACAGGCTTTCCAGGACACTGTTGTACACCACAATCATTTTGTTGCTGTCAGCCCTCTCAGTTCACAGGAAACCACATATCTTGTTTTTAGAGCTGTCTCAGTGTTCATTTCTATTCCCTCTGCTTAGGAAGTGGGAATGTGTCACTGAGGGGCAGGTAGATAGAAAACATTAATTTCTTAAAATAAAGCAGCTGCTTGCTTCCAAGCATAGAGCTCAGTCACCTTATAAACTCAACACTGTTTATAATTTCATGACAAATGATGCCTGCCTGTGCAGCCCACGTCCGCTGAAGCTGATGGCTCAATTGCCAGGATTTCAATTCTCTGTTCCCCAGCAAATGTGCTTGGCTCCACATTTCCACCTTTGCTTTTCAGCGTACATTTATATTTGTTCCCACCTGTGGTAGAACTAGATTTCATTGCAAAGGGTGATGGCTTCCATTAAGTGGAAATATTTCTCAACTTGATTAATTATCTGTTCATTTGCAGGCCTTCTCCAGATGGCCTCCAATCTGCAAGATCATGAGCAACTTTGTCGTGCAACGTTAAGTATAATATAACTAAGCAGACAGTCTATTCCCTGGCAATATCAGACCCAGATGTCTGCTTTTCTGGCACATTTCCTTAATTGTTACATAGTGGTACCTGTTCACACTAATGATCTGTGTTGCACACACGAAGCTGCAAGCTTCAGGGCATTTATTGCAGCAATTCTGAAACATTTTGTCTTGCCAACCTCTTAGAATTAGATCATGACAATTGCATTTATGTAAACAGTAAAGCACATCTTCAGCCTTTACCACTTTATTGCTACCCATTCTCTCTCTGTTTTCTTCCTGCTACATCAAGACTCAGCAGAGATTGCTACATTTTCCTGATATAGGCACATCTGGTTTATGGGTTTGTATGTTCAGATCTACGGATATCTGCATTGCTGTGATCCATATGAGTTGTACTCTTATTATATCATAATGATGATGTCCTCTGTTTTTAAAAAGATGGGATAAAGGACCAGAATCTAATCTAATGATAGAGTCCCCAGTGAAGAAGGAAATGGACATTTCCATCTGATTATATCCTCTGACCCAACAATGGCTGCCAAATACATCCATCCTTGTAAACACTTTCTATTTCTAGTGCTGTTTGAACACTTGGAGATATCAGAAATAATAAAGGTATGTGTTGAACACAGATCCACAGGAAACACTTAAGGGCATGCAGATTATTGAAACTGATTTGCTGGTTTTCTACCAGCAAAACACAGGGTCTTTTATTAGACAGTGTATCTTCTGAAACATTTATTATTCAGTGTGCATTCTTAAATATTTAGTCACACACACAGAGACACAAAAACCCTATAAAGAGTTTCAAACAAGCAGAAAACTAAAACACCTTTCTCCTGCTACACATAAACCAGCTGCTTCTCCATCTGGTGCATTCTGTCCACTTCTTCATAGCTCCAACTTGAGAGATGACTTTACTGAGATTCCTGAACACCTCTGTTTCATACTGAAGACTTTATGCATGGAGTTTTCCCTTTATCTGCCTATGCTATAAAATTTGTCATATAAAAGATTACTTTGAACATATACATTTGTCAGCTTAAAAGTATATTGCTCTACTTTTTTCCTATACACATCAAATTCCAGTACTGTGGTAAAAAAACCAAACTCTTCCCCACAACCCCTAAAACCCTCAGAAAAGGGCAGTTTAAATTAGTTTTATAATTTTTATATAGTTTTATGTTTTATACCTCTCTATAAAAATCTGATTTGATGTAAAAATTTCAGTTTTGAATACATGAATTTGAAAACTGCAGGAAACAGTTAGAAGGCTGTCCAGTATTAGAGGGGCTAAGATGGAGATAGATAATTTGTTTCAGAACCATGCTGCTGTGACAGACACCACAAAGAGACACCACAGAGAATGAGACACCTTGGCCATTGGTCACCCACAAAAGCAGGACTCTGCCTCAGCCCCACCTACCAACTTTACAACTAAAATCAGATATGAAGCTTTAACAGCTGTAGACATCCATGAGCAAGGTCTGCAAGGAGAAACTGTACCACCAGCACACAGATGATACCACAACAGGAAGTGACAAGTGCTCATAGAGGGTCACTCTCTGTCACCACCCAGCCATCTGCTGGCCTGACAGGAGTCACAAGAGGTATGGGGCCTTCAGGGAACTAAGATCCAAAATGTCGCCTAGGGAGTGCCACAACTTGTCAAAAGCACAACTACTACCCATTGCTACTCTTTTATGTGGGCATGAATGACACTGCAAGCTGGAACCTAGGCAGAATCAAGGAAGACTATAAAACCCTGGGGGTACAAGCAAAAGGTATTGGTGCTCAAGTTATGTTTTCCTCCATTTTACCAGTTAAAGAGTGCATCCAGAAATAGACATATAATGCAGATCAACTTCTGGCTTCATGGCTGGTGTTGTCATGAGGGTTTTGGCTTTTATGACAAATGGACATTCTTAGATGACTATAGCCTGTTAGAGAGAGGTGGGATCTACCTGTCTAGAAAAGCAAAGGCTGGCCAACTTGTCGAGGTGAGCCTTAAAATGAAGGATTTGGAGGATAGAGTCCAAATTGTCAACACTCACACCATTGCAACCAGCTGGGGAATAATCCAGGCCAACCAAAGCAGCAACAAATGGTCCTTAGCTGCCTCCCAAGATGAGAAGACCAGTCACCTCAAGTGTATGTTTAGTTGAAGGAGGAATTGGTGTTCCACACCCAGTCAGAAAGTTATGATATCATAGGTATAACTGAAACATGATAAGACAACTCACATGACTGGAGGATCATGTCAGATGGCTATAGACTATTTCTTAAAGACAGGTAGGGAAGAAGAGATGGAGTAGCTACACTATATGTTAAGGAGAACTTGAATGTATAGAAGCCAGATATGGGGAATGTGGAAGACCTATCAAATCCTTCTTGGTCAGGTTTAGAGGGGTCATTTCCAAGGAGGATCTTGCAGTAGGTATCTGCTACTGCCCTCCAAACCAAGATGATAAGACCAACAATATCTGGATAATTTAAGCAAGCTTGGGGTCAACAGAACCTTGTTTTTATGAGTGACTTCAACTACCCAGATATTTGTTGGAAGAAAAATACAGTCGCTCACATCATCCATCAAGTGTCTGGAATAAATAAAGGACTGCTTCCTCGTACAAATGTCAAATGGCCTCAAGTTGCACAAGGGGAGGTTCATACTGAACATGAGGAAAAATTTCCTCCCAGAAAGAAACATTGTCAAACACTGGAATAGGCTGCCTAAGGAAGTGGTGGAGTCACCTTCCCTGGAGATATTTAAAAGACCTATAAATATGGTGCTTAGGGGCATGGTTCAGGGGTTACCTGGCAGTGTTGAGTTAAGGTTTAGACTATTATCTTAAAGGTCTCTTCCAGACAGAAGGATTCTATGATTCCATGATTCTACAAGAAGGGCTTAAAGGAGGACCCATGAAATTATAGGCCCATCAGTCTTACTTTAAACACTAGGAAAGTTATGGAATGAATCCTCCTGGGGGCTATCACAAATCAAATGAAGCACTTGACTGGGAAATGCCAGCATGGATTCACCAAGGGCAAATAGTGCTTGACAAACCTGACAGTCTTCTACAACAAAGTAACCTGCTTGGTTGATATGCCATAAGCAGTGTACATTACCTATCTGGATTTCTCCAATGCCTTTGATACAGTATCCCACAGCCTCCTCCTAGAAAAACTAATATGTTATGGTCTAGACAAATAGTCTGTGTGGTGGGTGGAGAACTGGCTGACAGGCTGCACAGGTGGTGATAAATAGCTCCTCTTCAAACAGGCAATCTGTCATAAGGGGGGTCCCCCAGGGATCGATCTTGGACCCAACGCTGTTTAATATCTTCATAAATGATTTGGATGATGGGATGAAATGTACACTGATGAAGTTTGTTGATGCTACCAAACTGAGTGGGAACATGGTCACTTCAGAAGGGAGAGCCATCCTGAAGGAAGAACTGGATAGGCTGGAAGAGTGGGCTAACAAGAACCTGATGAACTTCAACAGGGACAAGTGTCTTGCACCTGAGAAAACACAATCCAGGAGTGCAGCACAGACTGGGATATGCACGACTGTGGAGCAGCTCTGTGGAAAAGGACCTGGAGGTCCTGGTGGACAACAAACTCAATATGAGTGAACAGTGTGTTGCAGTGACAAAGAAAACCAAGAGGATGTATCAACAAGGGCATGACCAGCAGAAATAGAGAAGTTATTATTCCACTCTGCTCAGTACTAGTCAGGCCACACCTGGAATACAGTGTTCAATTTGGGTTCCTGCTATACAAAAAAAATGTGAACAGGCTGGAGAAGGTCCAGAGAAGGGCCATAAAGATGGTCAAAGGACTGGGAGGCTGCCATTTGAAGAAAGCCTGGGAAAATTGGGTTTCTTTAGCCTTGAGAAGAGAAGGCTTAGGTGACACCTCATTGCCAAGTTTCACTATTTAAAGGGTGGCTACAAAGAAGATGGAGACTCCCTTTTCACAAGGAGTCACATGGAAAAGAAATGGGTACAAGTTACTCCTGGGGAGATTCTGACTGGAGGTTCTGATGGAGGAGAATTTTTCACAACAACAACAATCAGTCATTGGAATAATCTCCCCAGGGATGTGGTGGATTCCCCAACATTGGACACTTTTAAGATTCATCTGGACTGGGTGCTGGGCCTAGACTGTGCTTTTTCCAAGAAAGGTTGGAATGTATGTCACTTCCCATCTGGTATTCTACGATTCTGAGAAATATTTTCAGTCTTCCAAAATATTTAATTGGATGTGCTGTTGCACAGTGGATCTGGGAGCAGCAGTTTTGTTGCCTCAGGTAGTCATTGTCTTCTCTAGGACATGTTCTTTTTTGCTATAACTCATTACTATGATGGATTCCCATATGAATTCCTATGCCACATCACCTTTTTTCATCAAAAAGGGCACACTTTTATAAAGGCATATGTGTTCAACCCAACCTCATCATAAGTAAAAAGGTTCCACTGTAATATTTTTCTAATAAATATTTTAAAGAAGTCTAAGAACTGTCACTTCAGCAAGGATGAATATTTTGCATGATTTTCTGAAGGAATATACTGATTGAAATTAATCAGAACTGTGAACAATCAGTAGATTTGAAAAACTACTTGGTTTTTAAGTATGTCTAGAAAATATATGACTTAGCATTTAACAACATCTCCACTGCAAAAACACTGAAATAACTAAAACCATCTTGCAGGGATTTCAGTACTCTGACCTATAACTGTTGACTGTGGATGTGCATGTGTGTGTATAGTGGATGTGTGTGTAAGTATATCTGGACATTTTAATTCTTGAGTTTTAAAAAATACATGTAAGTCCAAACCAATCTGCTGTATCACAGATGATGCTGAGTTTATTTTCCCATCCATGCTTGGACTGGACTTACTGAAATAAGGCAGACAGGATGTACTATGATAATGTTAAGTCTTCCCTTCATATCTGCAGCTTAAGAGCTCCACAAAGAAATACATTAAATCCAACTAAGGCTGAAGTGAATTCTCAAAAGGAAAACTCGAAAGAGAAAACAGTCACAAACCTCAGCAACTAATTGCTGTGCAGATTCCATACAAGAAATACAACAAAATACAGGAAGATAAATCAATGAGTCATGTTGTAAAAATACAAAATCTTGGTAGATTTTCTGTGGCAAAGGGGTCCCTCAGAGAATGGTTTGGATTATTTTCAGAAAGCAAAGTTTAACACTGAACATAAATATAGGTTTGTGTTCACAAATGTTTTTATACACAGAGATCTACAGGTATTCAATGAAGTAAGGATGAATAATATACAGATACACTATGAATGTGAGTAAATTGCCCAGTGTGTGTTTACTCTTGGAACTGGCAGATTTTTATTTCACTTCCAAACTTCTTCATCCTTTTACTGCACATTATCTAGAATTTCATTTTCTCAGGTAAAGTGATTGTTAAAAACAGGTGTGTGTGTATATATATAAACTTACACATACCAACAGGTTGGTTTGTGTGTCCCAGCAAAGTACACAGGAGTTAAAAAAAGTTTAAAAACATGTATTTCATGATATGTAGCTATTCTTCAGTGAGAAACAAACTTCACATGAATCTTGCCACGATCCCCTCTGGATACCTAGTATAATTAACAATGAAATATCACTTCTTTCAGCTGTTTCTCTAATGTTACTTCTTTCACTTTCCATGCAGACTGGCTGTTTGCTCTTCAACAGTGAGAGAGACAAATAAGGTTGGCTCAAATTTTAAAATAATATGAGAAAAGAAGTGGCATGTGAGCAAGATCATAAGAGAGAAACCAAAGGCAAATTGGTGAAAATTAACATAATATGTAATTGCTTCCTAGGACCCTGCTAGCTGTATTTATAACACTGTATCCTCAAACATTCTCAGGAAGTTAACATAGGAAATGCATCTCAAAAATCCACCCAGAAGTTATTTCCTTCCCACTTACCAACGTAAATTATTTTTGTGACCCACCTGATTTCTTTCAAATTCCATTACTTTTGTGTTCTGTAGATTTAAACTTATCCCATTCTGAATATATATATATTTACGTTCATACTTCTTTTTCAAAAATGACATTATTCTCCAAGGCTTGTCACAGTATTTTGAGAAATAAAGAAACACAGAAGACTAAAGTAAATATTTTCTTTTGAATATGGTATTATTCTAAAATTCTAGTACCTGAAGGATGATAATCTGGTGAATGGTAAATCTGTTCTAAAAAGATATATTTCTTTTATAATTAGCAAAAACTATATGAGGAATGTGTAAGAAGTAGCTGTAAAAAAAAAAAAAAATCTAATGGCTAGTACTTACTTTCATGGATGAAAATCAATGGATAGGCAAAGGAAGGGATTCAGAGTTCAAGAAAAATGAAATCTTTGCATTACTTATTTAATTTTGTCTAAATTTTAACAACTCTAAACTTTTCCAAGAGATGTCTAGCTTGTTGGTGGTGCAAATTTTTTTGGCAGTAACATAAATCAACATAAATCAATCAAAATTTGAAATATCAGGATTCTTGGGAAAATGAAGATAAGCTTGAATACCTGTTGTTTCTATCTTTACATTAGATTTCGGGCTGTGACTCCCTTTCAACCTAACAGGATAATGTTCAAGTTTTTATATTTTAATTAATATCTTTTTTTGGTTTATACTTAGTATAATTAACCTCATTATCTAGCCATCTCTGTTTTTCTAATGAGGTTAAGTCTCTGCAACATGAAATGTCAAAATCTTTTTTTAAATTGACCTTCAGAGTTACCTTCAGTTATACGAAATCAGAATAAGGTCTTCAAGATGTGCTTGTGCTCCCATTAAACTGAAGGATAATATTAGCTTGGAAAAGAGTCAGGGAACAAGGCATTGTTGGTTTTGTTTTGGAATTTGCTCTATCCACTTTGGCACAGTTGATGTCCTCAAAATGTTGGCTTTGTAACCCAGTGTGCAAAGGTTCAATCCTTTCTCAACAGAACCACAGTGGGGGACGTTCACCAGTCATAGCCCTTGATTACATATACTATTCATCAAGGATCAATCTTGCAAATACTTACCCTGGAGGGCAGGGGAAAATTGAAAGCTAGTATGTATCTTAAACAGCCCAAGACGAGAGCAATAAAATCTAATAGAGGTTATCTGTTCTGTACCTGATCTTCTTTCAACTGTAATTAATTGGAAATTTTTCACTGTCTTGAACAGTACCAGCACTGGGCCCTGCAGTCTCTAAATAAACTTCCTGTAAAATATTTCCTATACTTTCTTTCTCAATAGTGGTATCATACAAATACCAGATCTGAACATTTCACTTGAGTCATTTGGTTTAGCTCTGCTGCAGTACTAAAAAAAAAAAAAAAAAAAAAAAAAGAATATTTATCTTTGCAGTCAATCTAAAACTTGAGTTACTTTAGGACACAAACAGTATTTAAAGGTGGGGGAGTACCTCATCATATAAATACACTTGACATTTTTAGGATCACACCCCAATGGAAACTAGCTATTGCAGATACTTTCAAGAGTTACTTAAGCTTGAAATCATCAGACCATTTTTTTATAACTGAAATGTGCATGTGTAAGGAAGATTCACAGATCAAAAAATATTTTAAAAAAAAAAAATCAAAAAAAAAAAAACCACTATGTGTAAAAGCAC